>JAGVSP010001170.1:0-178211 GCA_022494985.1 Micrasema minimum
GTTGTTCTGATTTTTATTGATTTAAAAATCACGTCCGAAGATAAGAATATACGAGATATAAAAACAAATCAATCTCATCACCATCATCATCATCCTACCATATCGCTCCCTACGTGGAGCATATGGATTCCACAAACTGCCTTCAAGCCAAGCGATCGGCCGCCATCAGTTCCCGCACATCCTCCCAAGTCCACGTGCCGCAGTTCTGGCGCAAACTGCCGACGGATTGTCGACGCCGAGAACCTGATGCCTTGTAAAATAGGCAAGCATGGTTAAGGCTCGCACACTTGGTGTATGGCCTAGCCAGCCGAAACGCCTACGCCGGATGACAGATGATACCAAGGGTTGCTGCGTCCGTGTGCCTCACCTCTGTGTCAAATCAAAATAGGAAGCTTTTATCTAAATATTTGTAGGCATATCTGAAAAATCAATATCAAGGACTGGTAAATAACTTGTCCGCCTTGTGGAGTAGTGGTTAGTGCGTTGGGCTATCATGCGTGAAGTCGCGGGTTCGACCCCAACGCAACTGGGTCATTAAGAGCATACTCCACCACGTTTTAATATCCTCGATATACTCCCTGGAATTTAACACTAGAGCAATGATTTTTGCACACATTTTAGATATCGACCAGATGCGTGTTTGCATCGTCTTATTTTTTGAATATTGTATTTGTTAAAGTAGATAAATAAATTATTTAAAAAATTAGACGATACATACACGCATCTGTAGCTCAATCACAGATGACTATCGACGTGCTAATAAGCGACGCGATACCGATTTCTCACCATAGATGTTTAACGTTTTCGCGATCACAATGGAACATCCGTTAAAAGTTATCGATCGGGATTATTAATCACCGCTTTAAATATGGAAAATACGCCAAAACTGTAAGTAAAGTAAAATAATTTAGTTTTATAAAGTTTTAATTGTTTGTGCACAATTTATCATGCCATTTATTTGCTTTAAATCAATTTGAGAAAGCAATAAAACGAAACGTTTTGTCAAAGTATGCCTTTCTTCTATGGTGCTTGGAAACGCGACCGTGATATGAACGTATGTTCATTGTGATCGGTCAAATGTAAGAAATACAGTTGCTCGATCACAGATCAGTACCGATTCGGTAATAAGCGACGTGATAACGATTTCTTACCCATGGATGTTTAACGTTTTCGCGATCACAATGGAACACGCGTTAAAAGTTATCGATCGGGATTATTAAACGAGCGCATACTAGTCGCGAGCCATTTCCCGAGATATATCTTATTCGCACAAATCTTCATTCAATCTTTATTATAATTTAGCCGGTTTTCGGCAAGCCAAATATTGAGAAAAGCAGTCGAAATAATAAAAAATCAGACAAGCGCGATGATTTGACGTTTGACGTAAGGCCGCGTTATAGCTTGCATCGGCCCCGCTCGGCTCAGATCGGCTATGTTCGGCTATCGATACCACGGTATCGAACGAATGTCACTGTTAATAAATCTGTGGTCACTGTGATCGCTAAAATCGTTAGCGTTAGCACGTGAATAGCACGCTTTTAACTACGTCGATAGTTATCTGTGCTTGAGCTACTGATTAAAAATTCTATATTGTAAAATTCCAGACTGTAAACCAAAGACTAATAATTTTCGTATAGCGAAAAGGAACAAAATAAACACAAGTGAGGTTAGGTTTATTTTATTTCCATCATTCTCAAAGTTCTTCTTTTTTCGATCTGTGGTATTCATCGAAAGCAGCCATGGCGGAGAACACGTCACTGGCCAGGAGTGCCGGCTCCTCGAATGCGGCGAAGTGGCCGCCTTCCAAGTCTGACAGCCGCACCAGGTTCGGGAATCTGTCAGACATTTGCCACCTGGACGAGAAGACTATTTCTTTGGAGAATCGTGCCACAGCCGTTGGGACTTTCACTGGGAGACTGGAAGACAAAAAACTAATAGTTAACTAGCTAACTAACTAACCATCACGCCATTTCTCCGTGGAGGTAGGCAGAGAGGATAGAACGCCATACCACTCTGTCCTGACAGACTTCCTTTGCTTCCTCTACAATCAGACATCTTCTCTTGCACATACGCCGATTATTCCGACTATTCACATGACCACTTTCAAGTACTTGACGTACTTGGTCGTGCCATGTCTTTCTCGGCCTTCCGCGGCTTCTACATCCAGGCACACTTGCATTTAAACTTATTTTAGCCGTTCTTTCATCACTCGTTCGCTCCACATGACCAGACCATCCATTAATGTGTCCATTACAATGGGAAAAAACACGTTTTTTTCTTGTATTTTTAATTTAAAATTTACGGAATGCTGGATTTCTTAAATTAATTTTGTTTTTTTTTTCTTTCCAAATCAAATGAGATTGCTGACTTTTGTCCATTTCTAAATCAAATAACACTGCACCAGAATGACCTCTATTTCTATAGCCATAGGTTTTTTTCGCCAAGAAGTTTATATCTTTTCAACAACATTTTGAACGAATACAAATACTTGTAGACAAATTACTGGATTATACCCATGCTGGGCTGATATCAGATATTATTGACATCTCAACAGAGACAGAGAAACTCTGGAAACGAGTGTGGGTTTTCTAGGCGTTTACAGGGCTTATGACCTGTCATTGGCTGGGTTAAGTGGCTACTTGATGTATTACAACATTCCCCATTCCGCCCGTCATCTGACAACCATGTATGACAAATTTTTGAAACTTGTATATATGTTGAGTTTGTACAGAAGAATCCACATGCGAGTTGTGTTTTCGACAGATTTTCAATATTTTAAAAATTTTTTCCCTATAGTGACATCTGTTGAGAAGACAGATAAGCATAAAATTTGTCATACATGGTTGTCAGATGATGGGCGGAATGGGGAATGTTGTAATACATCAAGTGGCCACTTAACCCAGCCAATGACAGGTCATAAGCCCTGTAAACGCCTAGATAACCCAAATTCGTTTCCAGAGTTTCTCTGTCTCTATTGAGATATCAATAATATATTATATCTTTTCCATTACCTGAAAATTTTCAGTCCTAAGTGTGCCTTATTGAAAGTTTCCGAGTAGAGCCTCATGGAGGTTGTGATACAGCGGCTGTCCCAGTAGATCATGACATTGTCCAGCATCTCAGTCAGGGTGAACTTCTTGGTCAATCCTCCGTCTGGTAAGCCCACCCAAGCCGGGTCGGTCCAGGCGGAGAATTTCTCGAGGATATAGGCAGCCAGACCCACCGGAGATGCCAGAAGACCAACTCCTGGAAAAGAAATGAGAAACTGTACTTTAGTTATTGATAGTAAAATTAAAATGTTTCGTCATCATCATAACAAACAAACCGCCTCCAAGCCAAGCGATTATTGGCAGCCAGTTCCCGTGCATCGTTCCAAGCTTCTAGCTCTCTAGACGTCCTAACTAACTAACTAACCATCACGCCATTTAGGCAGAGAGGATAGAACGCCATACCACTCTGTCCTGACAGACTTCCTTTGCTTCCTCTACAATCAGACATCTTCTCTTGCACATACGCCGATTATTCCGACTTTTCACATGACCACTTTCAAGTACTTGACGTACTTGGTCATGCCATGTCTTTCCAGGCACACTTGCATTTAAACTTCTTTTAAGCCGTTCTTTCGTCACTCATTAGCTCCACATGACCAAACCATCGTAAAAGCCCTTTCTTAATTTAGGTCGACAATGATGCTTATCTCAGCCTTGCACTCTGCTCTAATTTCGACATTTGTACACCTATCATACATAGTCTTACCACACATTCGCCTGAGAGATCGCATTTACGACGTCCACTGTTCACAATTCGTCTGCAGCTTACGTCAGAACTGCGAAACGAGGACTTGAGCTGGGAAGACGCTCGGGAACTGGCGGCCGATCGTTAGTTGGAGGTATTTTGTGAAATGTATATGTTATGCAGCAGATGTGGATCCGGTCACCAAAATATGTACACCTAAATATAAAACAACATCGCAATTGTGACGCGTGTATCACAGTTTTCGGTAAATTTTCATAGAGATTTTACGCATCACATCTTCGATTTTTAAATGTTGGTGATTGTGCCGTGATATGAAGATGATTTTGAATTAAAAACAATAGACAATACAATAGACAATACAATACAACAAACTGACAAAACAATAAACAACTAAACAACCCTTATGTATGAAAGTGAAGCGTGGTGTTGGAAAAAGAAGGATGAAATTAGATTGAATGCAGTTGAAATGCGATCTCTCAGGCAAATGTGTGGTAAGACTATGTATGATAGGTGTACAAATGTCGAAATAAGAGCAGAGTGCAAGGCTGAGATAAGCATTATCGACAAAATTAAGAAAGGTCTTTTACTATGGTTCGGTCGTGTAGAGCGAATGGATGATGAAAGAACGGCTAAAAAAATATATGATGTGACTGTGCTTGGATGTAGAAATCGAGGAAGGCCGAGAAAGACATGGCATGATCAAGTAAAACAAGCTCTTGAAAGTGGGCATGTAAGAAGTCGGAATAATCGACGTGCGTGCATGAGAAGATGCATGAATGTGGAGGAAGCAAGAGAAGTGTGCCAGGACAGAGTGGTATGGCGTTCTATCCTCTCTGCCTTCCCCTTCGGGGAAATGGTGTGATGGTTAGTTAGTTAGAAAAATACTTTAAAAACTACGCTATGAGTAGTTTTACTTACCAACAGTATCTGGTTTAGTCGCCTGAATATGAAAATATCCAGCTTCAAGCATCAGGTTTGAAAACACCTTCGACAAAGGATACATCTTCGATTCGTGCTCTTTCTCTATCACCAATGGTGGGTAGATACTTCCCAAATACAGCTTTATCGTTCCAATCCCTGACATGATAAACGGCATGTTTGTATGGTAGCCATATATATCTTCTGGGTACAGAATTGCCATGGTAGCTGTGATCATGCTCCCCCAGTCACCTCCTTGAAGAACGTAAGACTTGTAGCCAAGTCTCTTCATCAAATTTCTCATTACCACTGCCATTTGAGTAGAACCAAGCCCGGATTTGGCAGCACCCTTTAAATGAGAAATCTATTTTTAGTGGCATTGCAAAAATATGGTTACCGGTAGATTAAAGTAGTCAGAAAAATTGGTTAATTACATGTTGGATTCATTCTCTTTATTAAAAATTGTTGCAACAGTTGACAGCAAAAGTTGTTAGAAGCTTAAAGCGAATGTCTAGAAAATTGACTTATAATAAGGACACATAATGTGGAAACAGCTTAAAACTTTGAAAAGTATAAATCAGGGATCCGTTAAATGTAGACGATTCGGTAGGTTAATCTTTGCATAATGAAGAAACGAATATCTTTCTCCGGCTGGTTTATTTGACTTGCATCATGTTTCTTATTCCTGAATGACCATTTTCAATGGTTCTGTTTCAACGTTTTGAATGTGTAGAAATAATTACTGGATTATACCCATGCTGGGCTAATATCAGATATTATTGATATCCCAACAGAGACAGAAAAACTATGGAAACGAATGTGGATTATCTAGGCGTTTACTGGACTGGATTAAGTGGGCACTTGATGTATTACAACATTCCCCATTCCACCCATCATCTGATAACCACATAATATGACAAATTTCGAAAAGTTGTAGGTATTTATATTGAATTTGTGCTGAACTTTTCACGTTTGAGTTGGTTTTTCGACAATTTTCAACATTTTTTTCTCTCTGTCAATGACAGGTCATAAGCACTATAAACGCCTAGATAATCAACATTCGTTTCCAGGGTTTCTCTGTCTCTGTTGGGATATCAATAAGATCTGTGTCAGCATACTCCTAATCTACGAATGGTGGTTTATTGAGGAGCTTAAAGACTACATTTATTTATTTCAGATGGCCTAATAGTTCTTGAAAAGCATTTAGCATCATTGGTGATGACATTCCAACTAGTATGATCCTGAATCCTAGGTATTCTGTTCCCAGCTCTCCCTTTTACCTAGTTTATCCAGAACAGCCAACACATTTAGAAGTAGAAATTGATAATTAAGTCTTATATTCATAATTAAGTATTTCTGTATTCCAGTCCGTAGGTTGAGAAATAATGACGTGCTGTTTCTTAGTTTCACGCAAAACTAACTATGGTTTTCATTCACCGAAGTAGACCCGATCCTGTCTTGAGTGTGTCCACATTAATTCTCACTGTCTTAGCTTCACCAATTTAATGTTCTGTCACTTATTTTTACTGCTTGTTATCCCTTTATGCTTAACTGTGTATTTTAAAATGGATTTTCCCGTAAATAAAATAAAATAAATATAAATTATAATGACTATCACATTGGCTCATGTTGATCCAATGCGGGCATAGGCTTCTTAACTTCTTCTTCACGTTTACATTTATCTTTATCCACTACAGTGAAAGCCCCACCCTTTCCCTAGACTCTTTTAAAGACTATTGAGTCTTTTTTCAGTCCAGCACAACTCTACCGATTTTTTAAAGCTAATACGCGAAATTTAATAGATTCAGTTTTAACTGGAAAAAGCGGAAGAAAACAAGGTTAAATACGCGACCAAATGCTTTCATTGCCCCTATCACTGTCTTGGCTCTAAGATTGTCATAAACACATTCACCCCAACCGGCTCAAGGAGCTGGCCCAAATTTACAGTGATAGGTATATTAGTTATTCTACCCCTTTTTTAGTAGTTAGTTACAATTTAGTTATCCTTATCTACTGAAAGCCCCACCCTTTCCCTAGACTGCTTTAAAGACTATTGAGTCTTTTTTCAGTCCAGCCAACTCTACTGATTTTTTCAACAAGCTAAACCGCGATTTTAAGATTGTTGGTGTGATAAAAATACGGATGAATTTACGATTATGTACGCGAACAAATGCTTTCATTGTACCCCTACCACTGTCTTGGCTTATGTATTATGATTGTCATTGTTTCCATCACCCAAACCATCCAGACTCGGCCAATTTATTAGTAATTACAATCACCCGTGTGGAGACCGGTATCCTGCCTCGCCAGGCCCCCCATCCCAGAAATCCACCCGTGCATCCGCGGTCAGGGTCTCAATGGAGGGGTGATTAGGGAAAAGAGGGAGGGGGACAGAACGCATGTGTGCATCTCACACTATCATCCTATCATCCGATCTGGCAGACACTATTTCATACGTCCCCTGCCGTACCTTATCACAATACCTATCCAAAGACTATCCTATCCTTACAAAAGACATTATACAATTGAGTTGACGGATGGGATATAATTTGAGACCTCCACGCGCGCACACACAAACAGCCCGGGACGGGCCGCCCCGCGAGGGCACACCAAGTCCCCTCCAGGGACTACCCCACTAAGCAATCTATTAGTTCTAGATACTTCCTTTTACGGAACGAAACGTGCACAAATGCCAGTTCAGTCCATGTCCCTTCACCACCTATTGTTCTACTCATGCAGACTCTACTTCTACCTTTTTAATCCTGGTATCCTTATCCACTAGCAAACTTTACAATATCTTAAGCCATCTTATTTCAATCAAAGTCAACATTAATAATAATTATCAAGTACCTGTGAATACCCATAGCCAGGAAGACTTGGTATAACCAATTCAAACACGTAATCACGATATTTGTCCTCTGCAACTAGAAGTGGGATCATCTTATAAAACTCCACAAAGCTTCCAGGCCAGCCATGGAGAAGCAGCAATGGAACTACCCTCATATTCTTATTCACTGGTTTCTGCTTTATGTGAATAAAGTGGATGTCCAGCCCTTGAATGTTGGTCTTGAAATGAGGATATTTATTCAAATAAGTTTCCCTCTCAGAAAAATTGTACTTTGTTTTCCAAAACTCGAGGACGGTTTGTAAATATTTCTCGTTCATTCCATAATTGAATCCTACTTCTTCCATTGGATCAGTATACCATTCGTTATCTGATAATTGTTGCTTTAGTTTTTCGATTCTCTAAAATAAAAATAAATTCGTTAATTTTATAAGACAAATCGTCATCAGAGAGACCAATTTCTAGTATTTTTTATTTTAATAATTTATTTTACGTTTGAGGTTTATTTATAAGATCTTATAGATAAAAGAGCTTTGTATTCCAGATAAACTAGCTGAAAGACGTCTCATACTTCGATCAGCTACATCTACAGCTATAGGCAGGGTTTAAGTACCGACCCGCAATCAGCGCACAAAATTGGTGGATCGCGCTTTTGCGGTTGCGTGCCCTGTGGCTTGGAATGCTCTCCCACCAGAAGTGCGCAACTGTGAGAGTGAAGTGATGTTTCGAAAGAAACTTAAGAATTATATAATATTTTGATTAATTTTGTAATTGTACTTTCTACTCAGAGATTGAGTTTTCATTTACTTTAAATTTCACATTTAATTCAATATTTCAAGCGCCCTTGAGGTATATTTATATGAAAACGGAGCTATTTAAATTATCCATAATAATAATGAAAATACGTGTACCTTTATAACTAATTAATTGTTAATTCGAAAGAAAAACATGGGTGTTAAGTTTATAATTCTTTGAAAGGATAGATTTTTTACTGAGTTTATATTTTTATTCCTAATCAAACCTTCGGCTTTGGTTCATTACCACATCCTGTAAAGGAACAGGTAGGGAGTTCGTGAGTTATATGTGTAAAATGAAGCCAATTTAGTGGCATCCAAAATATTGGAAAACAAAAAGGATTCAAATCAGTGAGTAGGTGGGTATATTCACAGATCACACAATTTATTAGAAACTACCATGTTTTTAATGCCACATCACTCATTTATGTATGTATAGAAACTTGATTTAGTACTCTGATAGTCATTTTAATCAATGTCATCTTGGAACCAAAAAGTTTTAATATTTCACAATATAATTCTATACATATGAGTCAAAAAGACACATTATTTGTTGAAGCCAAGGAACTTTAATTATCTTAAAATCGATGATTTTAGTGATTTTTAACTGCAGTTTGGTGCTGTACTTCTCCAACTTATTCTATTTTGACACCTTTATAAAATAAGAGCTGAGTTGGAGCTGTGTGACTTTTTTTTAGGTATAAGTTGCATTATTATTTGCCTTGCTTAAAATGTACAAGGTTTATATTTACTTCAAAAGAGTACATGGCTTCTAATTTGCTTTACTTATTGTGAGGATCGGACAGGATAATCTGATGTGGATCAAAAGGAGCTTCTCCGCATTTGCCTTAGATGGCGAGAAAACCGCGGAAAACTTGTCATGAAGAAGGCCGACCATTGATGGACGTCAATGGTCTTCCGATTAACTTGAAGAGTTTTCGGCGTTTTATGTCCAGAATTACTGGCATTCCCGGTATGAAATGGAACAGCATTTTTTGTAGCTCTAACAGGTACAAGCAGTTGAAGCATTTGCAATACGTCTATATCATATACATTTTTAAAAAATTGGTTGTCTGTAAAGTCGGTTTACGGACGATAATTTTACGTGATAAAGTCATAAAACATTGATGAAAACTGGCATACTATTATGAATTGAATTGAACTATAATTACTGAATTATCAATATTTTGTAAAATAAAAAAGCAGGAGTTACTTGAAAATTACAATTTTGACTGTGATGGGAAATTAAAATATCCTTTTAAAGGATCGGTCTGGTACTACCGAAAACATATTTACTTGGTCTGGAAGTGCACAATTTGGTGATTTCATTTCATTTTGGTGATGACAATTTCACTTTCACTTTGTAGCTTGTGTGCTGCTGCTGTCTCCCTTCAACTCAGACGCATCGGCTGATAGAGTGGAAGAGAGGTAGATGCGTCACAAACCGCTATCGCTTGTTCCGCGCTCTCGCTTGCACACTCGGCTCAGGTGGAACGTGACAATGAGTCATGCTTTTTCGTGTGTGCAGCCGGCGTTCATCGATTTACTAGACGTTATCACGTCAAAAACATTTTTTTTATAGCCTACCTCGGGTTTAAATTGCACTTTAAATGGTCTAATCGAAGTGTCCTGTCCTTTGATTGGTTTACCGGGTCCCCACCACTGGTTTTGGTCTAGTTTTGGTACTGGAATACTGGAGAACAGACAGTGGGCAGCAAAACCAATCAACGCTGCCAAAACAGCAAAACTTAACAGGCATAGTTTCTTACAGCAACCCATCTGTAAACAAAAAAAAACATTTAAAAAATTTGCATTATTCGTCTGAGAATGAAGCGATGATTTAGGTACCCCGCAGACTAGAGACTTTCTATCGGGCGATAGTTTAGTCATGTTGGGCTGCTAGCGCGCACACTGAATCAACAAAACCGTCGGGTTGGTGATGAATGCGCACACTAGAGAACAGTCGGCCAACTGATCTCGAATGAATTTCCAGTTAATAAACGACTTTTGAAGAGAGCGGTCGCAATGAATGTTGGAACAATATTGTCAAGAAAAGTTATTATTGCTGCAATACTACGAAGGAGAAAGCTATCGCCCGATTAAACGATCGGCAAATTTGCGCGCGTGGAAGAGCGCCATACTGATTAAGCTATCGGCCGATAGTTTATCGATAGGATAGAGTAAAGGCAATCGCAGAACCTATTAAACTTAGCAATCGGCCGATACCGTATCGTTGTAGTACGCGCACTTGCATACATCTTCATACTGATTAAAAGCCCGACTGAACTATCGCCCGATAGAAAGTCTCTAGTCTGCGGGGGCTCTAAAACTGCTAAACATTTTTCAGTTGTACATGATACATTCATTTTAAATTCACTTTGAAAAATTGTCGTTCGCTCCAGGACTTGAACCTGGTACCATCTAATTCTGCGTGAAAAACCTCAACCGTGAAATTAACGAATAGACATCGTAACAATGACTTTTAACACCCTCCATAGTCAACAATATTAAACCAACCAAATTTTTACTGAGGTCCAGTCAAAATAGAAAAGCTTTCATATATCGACTGTAGTAGGCGGCAGAACTCGAGAATTTAATGAATGTAAATTGTAACTGTGATTTTTCTATCTTTCTCCTAACTTGTTAAACAAAAAAGTATTTATATCTAAATCTCCATGTAACAAAATATGTGTCAAAGAATCATCATCATCATTCCATATCTGCCTGCCTCCAAGGCAAGCGATCGGCCGCTAGTTCCCATGCATCATCCCAAGTCAATTCCATGCCAAACTTTCAGACGCAAACTTCCGACGGATTGTCAACAGTGGACGTCCAGGATGCCAAGAACCTTACCTTGTAAAATAGAGTAGTAATAGTTTTGTAACAACCAGAATTTACACTTAGACACAGCGCAGCGACATAAAATTGCTCCAAACACGCAATGAATAGACTAAAACAGCTGGTGGTTTGGCCGATGGGTTTGGTTTTTGGGGGCGTTGCTGGTGATGATTTGTGCTAGGTAGTCATTCTTGAAACGAGTTGCCCCAGTAAATCTTTGGTTCCTACTCCTATATTCCTTGTCTACAGGGGTGGGCTGCCAATTTTATAACAGGGGCTCGCGGGGGAGGTTGTTGGGAGGGGGGGGGGTTTCGTGGGATGGGTGAAGGGTTGGAGGGGAGGGGGAGGGGGGAGGTGTATCATTTTGTTCTAACTATCCAAACCACTAATACATAATAATGAAAAACAATTAAAAATACTTAATATGCACATCAAACGACAAAATATAGATATGACTTGTTTTTTTTTTTTACGGTAGAAAATTTTATAATTCAAAATATTTTATAATTCAACAATTAGTTATATTTAATATTAGTTTTAGAGAAATTTCAAAAAGGCAAAAGTTTGAGGTTTCATAATACATTTGAACCATCCACTGAAATTGCATTTATGTACTGATTTGATCTGAGAATATTAATTTCTCTTAATTTAACAAGGGGCTCGCCGGCCCAAGTCAAATTTAACAAGGGGCTCGCGCGAGCCCCTCCGAGCCCCCTGCAGCCCACCGCTGCTTGTCTATACCGTCCTCTATCCACATTACCAATTATCGCGGGTAGTCCAAAAATTGTAACAATTCGCGACCCTTCTTATAAACACATCCAAACGCATCCGCATTTTTCTCATTCAATAGGGTTCTTCCCGATAGCACGAATATTCTTAAAAACGTTATAAATATTTTAAAGTATATTTTTACAATTCCAACGATATATAAAACACAATGATCAAAGATGTTTGTTTTTCATTTTATAATTTATGTTTTAAAAACACGAAAATACGAATGATTTTTAACGCCGTTATTGGTTAATGACGTCATACCCGTCCACCATGAAAGGCGTGAAATTTATTACGAAGTGAGCTCCTATATTTCTGTGACGTCACACCGCATGCGCGCCAAATGAAGGATTTTGCGAGCGATTTGAAAAAGCGCTATTTCAAACCGCGCTAAAAAATTCATAAGACATCGTAAAAATTTTGAAAAAATTCCCTTGATATTGTCATTTTCCAATTAATTTTTTGAAATAAAAAATTAAAAATCGGGAAGAACCCAATTAACATAAAATCAACCTTGAACTATTTAAACACCACATCCATTGTGTAATTGTGTCGTTAGTGAAATCGTTGTGTTCTGTTTTGTGATTTTTTGGCGTTATTTTGGTGAAGTGCAGCACAGAAGATCTTTTCCCTTTCCAGTCTCCATAAGACCAAGGTAAGGGCAATTTTTCTACTGAATTGACGCGTTTAGGTCTTTTGGTATCGCCTGGGAGCTGAGTCTTTCGTTCGGCCTCTTTCTCCGCCTTTTTCATCTCTTAAATTCTCGCATGCATACAGCTTTCTCGTGTCAAATAATAATCGACAAAAATCGCGCTTCAGCTACACCAGTTGTGATAAACTGTGTGGAAGGTACCTGGTTTTATTATTCGTTTTCCCTTTCAATTTTCAGGCCACGATTGCCTAATGCGTCTACATAATATTATTAATCTAAAGAGGCCCAAGTTACTAAGAAACGAGGCAGGTTTATTTTCAATTGAGAAGACGTGTTTTTCAGGTAAAGTTTACGATTAATAAACTTAAAAAAACGTTTAGGTTCGTGTTAGTTCATCACATCGGCGAAGGTCAAAGTGATTAGAGATGTACAAATAGTATAATAACCAGCACTGCGATCACCAACGAATCGACATTTAATTTTATTTTAATTTTATTTTCATTTATTCAGTAATCATACAGTATCACATAAAGTAAATTAAACACAATACCGTTTATCATAATAATTAATCGGGTTGTGGTCTAGTGTTAAGTCGGCTTTATACGAGATAGAAAAACTGTCCAGTTTCTTGTGCAGTAAACAAACTGTCCCAGCGAAAACTGTGTGGAATATTGAATGGTCCACGCGACGTTTGGCTGACCTGATAGTCAATGTTTTTTATGCAAACGTTTAATGATATTTTGAATGCTTTTAAAAATGACATATTTTTACATTATTAACTATTTCAACAATTTCCTGTGTGGGGCATACTTCACAAGGCGTAAGGTAATTTTTATGAGGGCTAGTCTATAGTAAATCCATAGTGTAATACAGTAGGTTAAGATGGGTTGGGTTTAATAAAATAATAATAATAATCAAATAGCTATTTAAAAGCAATATCCTTTATAATAAGTTATGAAATTTATACAGTAGGTTAAGATAGGTTGGGTTTAATAAAATAATTTTAAATCAATCAAATAGCTATTTAAAAGCGAAATTTATACAGTAGGTTGAGATTTTAAAATCCAACCAATCACAGCTTTGCCCATTTCTATGCTGTACCTCTCGTGGGTATACTGGGCAAAAAACGCTAACTCGAAAATATGCTGTTTGGATTTAATGATGCAGTATTGTTAAGTTTTTAAAGCTCTACAATCGGCAGAAACACAAATTTTGGATAACTTATAAAGCGCTTTTTTCTGAAGTACCTAACCTAAAATCATATTTCTTTCTTTCTCTAAAATAAAAAGGAAATACTGCTATTAACAATAAAAGTTTTCTAAGTATGAAAATTAATTACATGTTTGAAAAAATGAGAAATAATTAAAGTTTCAACTCATAATGCAATAGAATAAAATTTTTTTAAAAAAATTGGGAAAAAAAAACTTAAATGCTTGATTTCTCAAAACAGGTATATTAGAGTTAACGTTTTTTGCCAGTATACCCACGCTCTATAATCCAGAGAGTAAAAACTTTTGTGGAATTTTGACAGCTCTACCACGCTTTGTGAAGTATCCCCCTGTGTCGCGATCGCGCTTTTAAAATATACATATTTAGCGTATTTTATGACAGATTTTACAGTTTTCTGAACAAGAAATTGTACAGCTTTCTGTCCCGTTTAAAGTGCGCATAAGATTCGTCCTTGTGATAGATTTGTAAGTGAAAAATACGAGATTATAATATTTACTTATTTATAATACATATTAATACAATGCAATGGTTCGAATCCTGCTCCAGCGCAACTTGTTTTCCTGCTTTCTGGCACAGTTATTTCCGACTATTTGAAAGCAGCCGAAAAATTAAAATATTTGAGTTTATTGTAAGAACTCAAATGTTTCTTTACTCTTACACCAATAAAGTTAGATTGCCCCAAAAAATGCTTAACTATATTCTCAACAGATGTCACAATAGGGAAAGAATATTTAAAATATTTAAAATCTGTTCGACAACACAACTCGCATGTGGATTCTTCTGTAACAAACTCAACATATATACAAGTTTCAAAAATTTGTCATACATGGTTGTCAGATGATGGGCGGAATGGGGAATGTTGTAATACATCAAGTGGCCACTCAACCCAGCCAATGACAGGTCATAAGCCCTGTAAACGCCTAGATAACCCACATTCGTTTCCAGAGTTTCTCTGTCTCTGTTGGGATATCAATAATATCTGATATCAGCCCGGCATGGGTATAATCCAGTAATTTGTCGGCAAGTATTTGTATTCATTCAAAATTTTGTTGTTAAAAATTAATATTTGATTATTAGTAGAATTATTAAAAAATAAATCTGTGTTTCTCGGTGATAAAATTAATCTAACAGATTTCATTATATTGATAATAAATTATTGGTTCTATAAACATACACTATTTTGTACATACATTTTTCATAATAATTATTGTTCTACTGATAACTTCTCTTTGTCTACTCTTAGTAACACACTAAGTTATAATAAATGCACTTAATTCACTTTTATCGTATTTAAATATATTTCCCAGTCAATATAAATATGTTTGTACGGAGTAGTTTGCATCAATGATTCCACTTCGGGGGATAATGTTAGAATATAATAAAAGATTAAATACTTAGAAAACATTAAAAAAAATTTTTTTTTTTAATTTATTGATAATTATCATCGATTTCTAATTAATAATTAGCCAACAAAGCAATACAATAAAATTATAGGGGTGGACGAAAACTGGAGAACTGGTGATTGTGTAAACAATGGCGTTTTTAAAAACGATTTAACTATATTAATAATAATCCTATAATGACTATAACCATAGTAATGATCAGATATGTCATTACCTAGCTTTGTCGGGACAAGTCATCGAAAGGGTCGAGAGCTTCAAATACTTGGGAGCGTACATGACAGAAAACGGCAGAGTTCAGAAAGAACTTGGAATGCGGCTTGGAGTAGCGGGCGCCGCATTCAACAGTATAAAAGCTGTCTGGAGATCGGATATTTACTCGGTTAAAACAAAATGCCGCCTTTATAACTCCTACATCACACCTGTTCTTCTCTATGGCTGCGAATCGTGGCACCTAACTAGGGCCCAAGACAGCAGACTTCTGAGTTTTGAGAATAGGTGTCTTAGAAGAGTTTTAGGTGTGCGGTGGTCTGACTTTGTAAGGAACACAGAGGTGAGGCAACGGACACAGCAACCCTTGGTATCTACTGTCATCCGGCGAAGGCGTTTCGGCTGGCTAGACCATATACTACGCATGCCTCCCGAGAGCCTTAGCCATGCTTGCCTATTTTACAAGGCATCAGGTTCTCGGCGTCCCGGTCGTCCACTGTTGACAATTCGTCGGCAGTTTGCGTCAGAGCTGCGGGACGTGGACTTGACTGGGAGGGTGCGCGGGAGCTGGCGGCCGATCGCTTGGCCTGGAGGCAGTTTGTGGATTCCATATGCTCCACATAGGGAGCGGATATGGTATAATGAATGAAATAATGAATGATCAGATATTATTGATATCCCAACAGAGACAGGGAAACTCTGTGAAACGAAAGTGGATTATCTAGGAGTTTACTGGGCTTATGACCCTGTCATTGGCTGGGTTAAGTGGCCACTTGATGTATTACAACATTATCCATTCCGCCCATCATCTGATAACCATATATGACAAAGTTTTGAAACTTGTACCTATTCATTTCATTTTTTATATCCCCACAGAGATGAGGTATAATTCTTTCAAATTCAGGAATATGGATATTCGAGCGTTTACAGGGCTTATGACCTGTCATTGGTGGGGTTAAGTGGCCGATTCTCGATTCGTAACATATATACAAAATCAAAAATGTTACCTGGTGTAGATATGCGCTAATAAGCGGAATGAGGAATGTTGTAGTACATAAAGTGGCCACTTAACCTAGCCAATGACAGGTCATAAGCCCGTAAACGCTCGAATATCCAGATTCCTAGTAGTAGTAATGATAATCCTTGTAAAAAAAATATTAAAAATTTAAATATCCCAAAGTATCGTTTTAAAAACTTATGCATAGGTACCTAAAAGTAGGGATTTCTTGTGTATTTACTATAATTTATTGTTAGGTGACCTTGGATATAAGTACCATAAGAAGATAATACATTTTTGGTGTAGCTTAAAATAGCAAATTTAGGTATTTCTTAGGATCCAACTCCCGTAAAAATACGAAATCACGAAAAATGATTAACAAAATAGCGACACTTTTATATAAAACCAAATTTACTGAAGGGTCTATCTAATGCAATCTAAAAACGTATATTTTAGAAGCAGAACACCACCAAACTTTGAAATAAATCGGCGTATAATAGCAAAGCTAACGAATACACAAAAAAAAATATTTTTACAACACTTTTATATAAAACTTACGATAATTAACAAAACTAACCTTACTTTCGGTCAGGTCGCTTCTCACAACTCATAACCTTTGCTCGGCCAATACGAAATACGACTGACCACCAACTGATTGTTGACTGGCCGCAAAAAATACTGCTTTGTATTTTGTCAAGTCATTAAACGATTTAAAAGGCAACTCACCATGACAGATCATCCAAAGACGATTTAATAAATAATTATGATATAATAATCAATATGTTTTGTTGTTTTCTTGCTCTTAACTACAATGATGATTGTGATAGTATAACATAGGTTTTATTAGGTAGATATACAATAAATACATGATGTAACAAAACTCGTAGTACAATGTCGTACTTGGAGTCGAATGTGTAATATGACTTTTGAATATGAGCCTCAAAAAAAAATATATCGAAAAAAAAAACGTAATTTTTTTTAATTTCACAAAAGGTTTATAAATTAAGTAAAATTGCTCAAATTTTTATTAAAACGCATTTTTTAATCTTGTTTTCTTTGTGGATAGTATTAATTTGACTAAATACATGATATTTGATAACAATTTGAAAAAAAATTGACTTCAAACTCAATTTTCTCGAAAACTAAGGGTCAAACTAAAAAAAAATATACTACAAAATCAACTGCAAATATGACGTAGATTCACTGGTTTCCCGCTTGTACATCGAATTTCGTTACACCATGTATAGGTATATGTTCACATATTGCAATTTTTAACCAGAAACAAGAAAACCAAAAACTGGTTTAGGGACGCCCGATGCAATTTGGCCTTGGTCATATTGGGAAATAACGAGACCTTTATTTTATTCAAAATAGTGTAAAATTTATACTGAAATAATTGAATTAAATTCATCGTAAAATAAAAAATTAAATGGATATGAAAAATTTATTTAATTAATTTCATGAACAAAGCATTTAATATCCTACACATTGAGAAAAAATACCTACGTAAGGAATCGTTTGAAGGTAGCATCATCATCATCATACCATATCCGCTCCCTATGTGAAGCATATGGAATCCACAAACTGCCTCCAGGCCAAGCGATCGGCCGCCAGCCTCCGTGCATCCTACCAAGTCAAATCCACGTCCCGCAGCTCTGACGCAAACTGCCGACGAATTGTCAACAGTGGACGACCAGGACGCCGAGACACCTGTTCTCCTCTACGGCTGCGAATCGTGGCACCTAACCAGGGCCCAAGATAGCAGACTTCTGAGTGCAGATAATCGGTGTCTTAGAAGAACTTTAGGTGTGCGGTGGTTTGACTTTGTAAGGAACACAGAGGTGAGGCAACGGACACAACAACCCTTGGTATCTACTTTCATCCGGCGAAGGCGTTTCGGCTGGCTAGGCCATATACTACGTGTGCCTCCCGAGAGCCTTAACCATGCTGGCCTATTTTACAAGGCATCAGGTTCTTGAAGGTAGCAGTTTTAATAATACTCCTTTTTTTATATAACAGGCGATACTACAATTTTGAACCTTTTCAAAGATATTAAATACTTGCCACGAGCCAATAAACCCATGTACAAACAATACAAATAATAATCGTGTGCGAGGTACCAGTTACTAGTTAGTTCCTTGCATATAATATATGCATATAAAAAATACTCTACAGAACCAAATGATAAAACTCAAATTAGACACAAAACTAGGAACACAACTATGCAGCTTCATAAACCTCCAAAAATCCACACTAACTTTGGCCAAAGAAGCCTCGTCTATTACTCGAGTAAAGTGTACAACCTACTCCCATTGTCCATCAGAACACTCGAAAAACACTCAGCATACAAAGTAGCCATAAAAAAATGGATTGTGGAGGTGGGTCGTGCACAATTGGAGGAATGGATCAGGCCAAGTAGATAGTCAGGGGTTTTTGACTTTAAAATTAGACCACTTACTTACTTTTATCTGTATGATTTAAAAAAAAAAAATGTATTATTGATGTTGGGTTAATTAAATTAAGATTGTATGTAGAATATACCCATATATAAAACAATGTAAAATGTTTCCCTCGGCACGGGTTATCCCAGTGAGGGAACATTATTATTATTATATATATATTTTTAAAAACACCATGTACAAGTCCAAATAAATAAATAAATATTTACTGGTACCGGTATCGTAACACTTGTTACAATATAATATGTAACTTTATAATGTCATGTGTGTTACACGTTAGGTTATAGATTTTTAAGCGGATGATGACGGGAATAAATTTATATCAATTCATTCAGCTGATAAGGAATCAAGGTCATGACATTGGTCGAACCCGCCTACAAAATGTATCTACACACGTAAATTATTTACCTGTGCAGGGCTGTGCATGTTTTTATTTAGATGACAAGTTCTCTATCTATACAGGGTTAATTTTTAGTCAGTTAACAACAAAAAAAACCCTGAATTCAGTATCGTTAATATAAACCATTTCAATTTTTAAAAAACATGTACTTTCTCAAATAAAAAAAAAGTCGCACTTACCCTTTTGCGCCGCGCATGAACTCAGATGACCAGCTGTGAGTAGGGTGTGCGTAATTGGTAAAAAATATTAGGAATAAAAATAATAAATCGTAAAAATTAAAAGTACATGTTTTTTTATTGAAATGGGTTCTATTAACGATACTGAATTCAGGGTTTTTTTAGTTAACTGACTAAAAATTAACCCTGTATATGTCCACTTTTAATCTATATCTCTCAATCTCAACTCTTCCTCTCTCTCTCTCAATCTCAACTCTTTACTCTCTCACAACTTTCACACTCCATTCTCACACAAACACACCTCGTTCTCACTTATTTTATTTCACCGGTGGGCGGTGTCTCGTTCTTTACCACTATATCTTCCTACTCAGCTCTCTCTTTATCATCTTTCTCTCACACTCACCCTCATTTCACTCTCACACAAACACACTTCGGACTCTTCACTGATGTCTCTCTCCAACTCTGTCTTTCTCTCACTAGGTACTATAGTGTTGATCGTGTTTCCTTCCTCGGTATCGTTTTTACATCACTTGCTGCTTCTATTACATTCACCATCCACTCATCCTGTCTTATTTTTGACGTGATAACGTCTAATAAATCGATGAACGCCGGCTGCACACACGAAAAAGCATGACTCATTATCACGTTCCGCCTGAGCTGAGTGTGCAAGCGAGAGCGCGGAACAAGCGATAGAGAGGCACGATCGCCTAAGCGTTCGGTTTGTGACGCATCTATCTCTCTTCCACTCCATCGGCCGATGCGTCCGAGTAGAAGGGAGACAGCAGCAGAACACAAGCTACAAAGTGAAAGTGAAATTAACGAGTGCAAAAAAATTATAATTTATGGAAAAATTTTAATTTTCAATTAACTCCTGCTTTGTATTATACAAAATAATGATAATTCAATTCAATTCATAAAAGTATGATATTTTTCATCAATGTTTTCTTATGACGTTATAACGACCATTAACCAAAAGATTTTTTCTCTCTCATTTCTTTTTCCCTTCCTAGTTGGTACCCTATCTATTTTTTATTATTTCTCTTTCACTCTTCTTTCAAACTTCCCTCTATTATCTCCTCAATCCCTTTCTCTCATTATTTATCATGAAATAATTATCTGCTTTCCTCCCCACTCTTACTAATTGCTGCAGTTTATTCTTGGGCGCGTCACCCTAATGTGAAATTTGTGAAATGTTCTCGGTGCCGGCACATCAGTAATTACCATTACGAGTACCTACGTATCTGTGTATGTATTATGTACGTACGTACGATGAGGTATTTACCAATACTCTACAGAATTACACTTACTAGTTTCACCTGACTGATATTATTTCAGTATTCGGTTCAATGTTCATAGGTTGACTGTTCGCTCGGTTATTTCGGTCTATTTAAACGTTCTTAACACTCCCGGCTCACCGTATCTGACTTTATTGATATAAATAAGTGAAAACAAGGTAAAATGGCTTGAAAATATTGTATATTTTGGTTTTTGTGATTTATCAATTAATATTTATTTATTTATTCCGTTATTATGATTTAAAGTTATCAATGTTTTTTTTGCCTGTAGGTATACAAGTTTTTTAAAGTTTCTTGACATACATGGCGAAACAAAACTCGTAGTACAACCCGAAAACTGGTGAATCTACATCGTATTTAGAGACGATTGTGTAATATGACTTTTACTCTGAGCTTGAAAAAAATATTTTTTTTCTCACATAAAAGTTTTCACAAGTATGACAGATTAAGTAAAATTGCTCAAATTCTTATTAAAAGGTGGTTTTTAATTTTGTTTTCTTTACGGATAGTATTTATTTGACTAAATACATGATATTTGATAACAATTTGCACAAAATAAAAAAAAAACAACTTCGTACTCAATTTTATCGGAAACTAAGGGTCAAATCAAAAAACTATACTCTACAAAAGTGACTCCAAATATTATGTAGACTCACTGGTTTCCCGCTTGTACATCGAGTTTTGTTACACCATGTATATGCTACGGTTGATGGATGTCCTTTCATTTAATTTTTCTCTTATTTTAGATGGGTCACTGTTGCAAAATAGCACTGGTTTTGGGTGCCTTGTTAGCAGGATGGCTGGGTTACAATATACAGAAGATGTTTCAACTTCCTCCTATTCCCAAACTTGATCAAAATCAATACTGGGGACCGGGACAACCAATCACATCTCCCGATACTTCAATTAGGCCTTTTGCCATCAAATTTGAGGAAGAGGTAGGTAGTTTTTAATTTGTCTGAAACAGGTATAATATTTAAATTTAAATATATCTGCATCCATCAGAATATACTACAACCATGTAAATGTGATAGATTAGAAAATATTAATGAATTTGTTTATTTAGGATTAACTATAGATTGTCATTTTAAATGGGATGTACATATTCAAAAGCTATGCAATAGACTTAGATCAGTAGTAGGTAAAATGTACATATTGAAATAATCATGTCCCTGCTAGTACTTTTTTCGTGTGATTCCAATATTAAATTCGTTCAAAATTTACAAAATTCGATGGTCAAATTATTAACTAAAAAACATCTATACTATCAGAGACACGATGTTTTGATATCCTTATTATATAAGTCTGTAAATATTTTATCTGTTAAGGCGTTATTATGGTCCAAATTAATATCTCAGCACGCATCTCTCTCTGAGTATAAACACAGACCGGTGCATGTTTACAATACTCGTTTTACGAGTGCTGAAGGATTAGTTCTCCCTAAATATAATAGCAAGTATGGTAAGAGAACACTTCAGTACAGTATACCAAAAATCTGTAACATGCTACCAAGAAGTATTTAAAAAATAATTAATTTTTCAAGCTTAAAAGAGAGACGCGTGCTGAGAACTTGGTTGCTTGAGCGCGAATTATTATATTGAGTTTTAGAATTGTATTTTTATTTATATGTGTGTATTTTTTTTTTTTGTGCGCTAGGGTATGTATTGTGTAGTTTTTATTTTTAGTTGAATTTGTATTTATGCACCTACTGACGAGTTGCAGTAGGCAACTCAGTAGGACATGTATTGTTTTCTTTTATGTATATTTATATTGAAATAAAAAAATTTAAAAAAAAAAAATCCTCCTTGCCATTGATTTTTTTAATACACTTAGATTTGAACTGAACCCAAAAAATGAATGACACTTCAACTCCGCCAAAACCTCCAACTCCGCCAAACGCGTATTCAGTATTTCTTCAACTCGGCCGGCGCGCCGGCCGAGTTCAAAAAACAAGTTCAAAAAAAAAAAGTTCAAAAAACATTCCGAAATGCCTTCCTGTGTAGTGAAACCGTGTTAAAACCGTACGGATAAAATTTTAAAAAAAAGATGGTGTAACTTTCCACATGTAAGTGTTTATTTATATTTGTTTACATAGCCTAAAATAATTATTATTCAAAGAAAGTTTTCTTCTTAAATAATAGCCAACAAGAAAAAAAAAGTCATTTTAGATGCATGGTAAAATTCATGAACGCTCCTCGTAAGGAACGGGTTAGTATTGTATGTATACTGTTACTGTAACCCTATATATAGCCCTTACCTTTTGCGGTGTGTGGGCGAATGCTTACCGGCAGTCGAAGGGCTCTGATAGGTTGACCCGTGTAAGAATTAAAGATGCGGAATCTTCGTGTCATTACTTTTTCTAAATAATTTATTCTGCAAGGCAGATCTAAGTGTATTATAAATCAATGCTCCTTGCACATAATTTCAAACTGTGACCTCGTTTCATGTTCTCTTTTTTTGCCTTATCTTATCTCGTCTTGTCTCATCCTATATTTACTAGTCTTGTCTTGTCTTATCTAACTCATCTCATCTGCTCTCGCCCTTTTTCACTTCTCTTGCCTCATCTACTCTTGTGTCTGCTCCGCTCTTCACTTACTAGTCTTCTGTATTTGTCTCCTCTTCACTAGGCCTGTCTTTTTTCACATTTTCTCATCTGCTTTTGTATCTTCTTTACTAGTCTCACCTCTTTCAGCCTTGTCTCATCTCATTTTGTCACCTCTTCTCTAAATCTATTCTGTCCCATCTCTTCTTTACTCTCTTCGTCTAATTCCACCTCCTCTCCTCTATCCACATAACATTTAGTTGAAAAAGTATGGTTTTAATCCTAAGAATTGATTTTCAGCACACACCTTCATCTACTACTGTATTCTCTACAGCTTTCAAATTACACAACATTGCATAAGCTGCATAAAAAGCCTGTACTTATTTAGATTTTTTGTTCCAGATGGTTTCTGACTTAAAATCTCGTTTAAAAAACACAAGAATTCCTGTGAAACCACTGGAAGGCGTTGGATTCAAATACGGATTCAGCTCCGACTATCTCAAGGAAGTAATAGAATTTTGGAGTACCAAGTATGACTTCCCAGCAAGAGAAAAGTACTTAAACAAATATCCTCAATTCGTTACCAATATTCAAGGCCTGGACATTCATTTTCTGCACATTAAGCCTAAAAATGTGAAGAACTTGAGAGTTATTCCGTTGCTGCTTTTGCACGGTTGGCCGGGAAGCGTTGTGGAGTTTTACAAAGTTATTCCGAGCCTAATAACTCCAAAGCAAGAGAAGAAATTCATATTTGAAGTTATTGTGCCGAGTCTACCAGGATATGGCTATTCTCAGGTAGGCGAAAACTATGAAAATACGTGTTATTTCATCAAATTACTGACCACATGATATGACAAATTTGATATAATACCTGTTTATAAATTAAATTCTCGGTAAAACTAAATAAACTCGACAATAAAAACAATTAAACAGAGGATTAATCAGAAAAAAGGACAGGAACATTAAGTGTTTTTTTTATTCTTTTTTAACTGACAATAAAATGGCATTGTCAAATTTTCCAAATTTTTCATCTTTTAAAAAATTAACGCAATGTTGGATACATAGTATAAAGGTAGAATCATTCTTACTATAAAGACCATAACTATAACATAATCTATGTCATTTTTTATTTTATATATTATGTTTATCTCCCCTCTTCTTCTTCCGGTATAAAGATACCAATATCTTGTATTTTTTTAAAACTATCTTGTTTACATTATCTGTTATTTTTCCATTTTTACATGACTTTATTTTTCTCTTTTGCCACGTGCATACTGTTTGACTTTCACAGTATACCCACAAACAGGCTATGCCTTGGTGGGATTATTGTTTATATATTTTTAATTTATATGTGTTTTTAATGTAAGTATATCTATTTAAACAAAAAAAAATCTTTTAAAAAAAAAAACAATTTTTTTTTTTTTTTTTTAAATAAAAGCCCACAGCAAATGTTTGCAGTTCATTTTCGGCGTCCACCAGTTTAATTTTTATGACAGGTACCTCAAACCATATTCAATGTTATTTTTTTCAGGGGGCATCAAAACCTGGCATGGGCGACGTACAAATCGCTGTGATAATGAAAAACCTAATGGCCCGATTAAACTTCGATAAATATGTCATCCAAGGAGGAGACTGGGGGGCCAATATTGGGTCCAGCATGTCCATCTTATTCCCAAACAATGTGATTGGCTTCCACACCAACTTTGCCGCTGTAGCCACTACCATGGGGTATTTTCAACATATCATCGGATCGTTTTATCCCCCGCTCATAATCGAAAAGAAATTCGAGTACAAAATGTATCCCATTTCAACGTTCCTGAGCACAATTTTAGAGGAAACAGGGCATTTTCATTTACAAAGTACAAAACCGGACACTGTTGGTAAGATTTAATTAAATTAATTTTAAAAATAGGTAGGTACCTAGTAGGTAAGATAATATTAAGGTATGATTGTTTACAGCCAGTTTTCTGTAAGATTACGTTTCATGGTAAAAATAGTTTTAAAAAAAATTCTTAGTAGTAAAGCATGCGGAGCATTTACCGCATGTATGTATAAACGATATGCCACTGGTACCTACCTAAATTTGAGTTTATTAATCATTCTTTGAATCGGATTGTGGGTTCTGTGGTACTCATAGTCTTAGAACATATTATTATTATGTACTTACTGTGCGTTCAGAGTTATTTTACCTCTGACAGCTATTGTGTTTCGTATTGAAACAACTGATCAAGATTCAATGCACTTAGTGTATCAATGCAGTGCCTTAGACGGGCTATGGATTAAGCTAACTAGCTGATCTCAAAACTGTCTAAGTAGTTTTGAGGTCCAAAAAAAATAAGATAACATAGCTGTCAGAGGTAAAATAACTCTGAACGCACAGTACGTGAGTAGTCAGTATTCTTTATCCATAGATGGTAGGTAGATGATCCATCGCTTAAGACAATATGAACGTTGATATTTGGAAATAGATGTGTTTGATTTTTATTTCAAAGTACCTACTAAGTTAAATTTAATTGAAAAATTCTTTCTAAGTAACAACTTACTAATTAACTTTTCTTACTTCAGGAATTGCTTTGACGGATTCCCCGGCTGGCTTAGCTGCGTATATTCTAGAAAAGTTCTCGTTCTGGACGAACCCCAAGTACACTTCATTACAAGATGGCGGAATAACCAAGAAGTTCACAATGACAGAGTTGCTGGATAACATTATGGTTTACTGGGACAGTCAAAGTATAACTACTTCTGTGCGACTGTACGCTGAATCTATTAACATCAAACAAATGGAACTTGGATTAGATTTGTAAGTTAAAAATACGAGATTATAGGTAGTATTTACTTATTTAAGTATTATATAAATACAAAGGTTCGAATCCCACTCCAGCACAACTTGTTTCCTGCTTTCTGGCGCAGTTATTTCCGACTATTTGAAAGCAGAACTGACATTGAAATATTTAAGTAAATCATAAGAACTCCAAAATGTTTCTTTTGTAATTTAATTTATAACAATGGAGAAGAAGAGGCGTTTTTCCTTGCTCGGGAATGAGGATATTCAAGCTTTAACAGGACTTACAACGTGTCATTGGCTGGGTCAAGTGGCCACTTGACGTATTACAACATTCCCCATCCCGCTTATTAGCGAAGATCCACACCAGCGAGTTTGTGCTATGCTGCAAGTTTCATTTTTAAACACATACGAGTTTGGGAATGATTTCTTTGACCAAGCGATGACTGGTCATAAGCTCTGTAAACTCTTTAATGTTTACATGTTTACACAACGCTTAAACGTTTACATAAAAAAACATTAACTGTCATGCCAGCCAAACTTTGCATCTGCTATACAGTTTTACATACATTTTTCGTTTTAAACGGGACAGTTTTCAGACTGCACAGGAAACTGTACAGTTTACTGTCCCGTATAAAGCTAGCTTTAGTCAAGAAAGACCTCCTATAACCAGACCTAACTCCAAATCTTCACACGGACTATGATGTTTCCTTCTTGAATGAAATTAAATAATTGTATTTTATGTTTCTTTTTCCAGAATTCCTTCTAGGGTTCCAACAGCGATAGCGCGATTTGAAAATGAAGTATTATTCTATGCCGAGTGCCAGTATAAAACTAAATACCCTCATTTGGTTCAGCTGTCAGATTTTCCTGAAGGCCATTTTGCTGCTTTCGAAGTACCCAACTCCATTTCAGAAGATTTGTGGAAGGCTGTAGAAAAATTTAACAACTTTTATAGAAAGGAAGGCATTATTGAAAACAATGAACTGTGATATTTCAATGAACTAATTAACTTAATTAACTTAACTAAGAACATTTTTTAAATCAAATATTTTTTTATCTAAAAAAGTGCTATTTTATTTGTTGCACCACCCACTTTAAACTACGAAGAATTATTGACCCTTTACCCTACTACTACTAGTACTTTCCCTTATCTGCACCCAATGGTGAATAGGGCACTGCATTGATAATACAAAAGTCCAGCGAATCTTGATCATTTGTAACATGAAGGCAAGATGATCAGTCCTACACTTCAGCGCCAGTCCTAGGTGTATCACATATTTAATAATTTTATATGAATAACACATTAAAATAGAAACAAACTTTTTTATCCTAGAGGAATTTATTTGATTTCCAATCGCCTTTACACACACAGGTAAACATTATGTTGATGAGAGTAAAAAAAATGTGATTTATTCTTCTTTGTCATACTTACCTATTTGGATGCAAATTAGAAACTGTCATAATACAGAAATTTTCTTTACTGGTGTCATCTACACTAATAAAAATGATTGCCAAAAAATGCTTAACAATCTTCTCAACAGATGACACCAGCATAGAATATTTATGTAATGCGGAACGTTGAAGACGAAGTTCAATATATATATAGTAGTTTCAAAAATTTGTCATATATGGTTATCAGATGATGGGCGGAATGGGGAATGTTGTGGTACATCAAGTGGCCACTTAACCCAGCCAATGACAGGTCATAAGCCCTGTTAACGCTTAGATAATCCACATTTGTTTCCAGAGTTTCTCTGTCTCTGTTGGGATATCAATAATATCTGATATCAGCCCAGCATGGGTATAATCCAGTAATTTGTCTACAGGTATTTGTATAGGTACATTCGAAATAATGTTAAAAATATAAAACTTTGTTTTCTAGTAACATAAATACAAAGTCAATAGTGTTGCGATGTATCTTCATAAAAAAAATATTATATTAATTTGTGTATGAATATTAAAATATGTAATAAGTTTTATCGATTATGAAAATAAAATAGCCAGTTACAAAAAAAAACTGTCACTGCAATGGAAAGCAGACTAGGTTTGAAAATGTTTGGGAAAATGACGTTTTTTTTATTTCAACTAAGCTTCAGGAACTTCACTCTTTATTTTTACTTTTACATAAGTAAATAAAGAATATTTAAACGATACCTATTTATTTATTTAATAAATATGTATAAATATATAATGGACACACAGAATTTATGCCCCACGACTGCCAAATAAGCTATAAGCTGGTACCTATATTTATATGGCAGACCTGTTACAATATTTTAAATATTATGTGTACATAGATTCCATATTCTTAAGTGTCTACAATAGGATTACATAATATTATACACAAGAAAAAATAAAATAAAAGTACAGTTAAGGTAGGAAGTATGGTCTGTTATAATATTGTACTCATAAACGTTGTGACTCATAGCTTAATCAATTTTTAAAATGTTCAATAGGCGACCATTTTTTATTATGTTTAAAAAAAAATCTCTTCGGATTTAAAAAATATTTCTAATAATAGTAAGTTATTAGAATAACCGAATAAGCTATGCCCATCGCTACTTCTGTCAATGTCGTGTCATAATATTTCTGACATTAGTGACAATCTGTGGTTTTCTTTTTGTATGCGGTTTCTGCGTTAAAAAAATATTTACGTGCGAATTTATCTTCATTTCAATATTATTAGAGATTCAAGGGAAACTGGTTTTTCCGCAGAATTTTATCACAGTCGTAGCCATAGCAAACAATTTGAGTAAAAATGGCAGCTTTTCGCATTGAAGTGATTAAAAATCACTTAACTGGAATGAAGATTACCCAAAATCCGTAAGTACAAGTAGTAATCTGTTTTATTCTGAACATTGATTGACAATTGTGTTTGTTGTGAAACTTGATATTTCTAAGGATTAAACTTTGACCCTTGATTGTTTTGTTTGCCTTCAATAATAAGTCATTATCCCTGTTAAATGACAGTTTATGATATTTTTTACTTTTTGTCTTATCTCTGCAGCTGTCTAAATCTATTGATGCTAAAGGTAGTGTCTTTTTTACAGCTTCTTATATGATTTGTGAATACATTGTGTTCTTTAAAACATCTATTGTTCAAACATTCTTTTGACAAATCTTAAAATTATTAAAAACAGTTTTTTCCCGCTTAAATTTAAAGAAACAATTTTCATAAATAATGATTGTCTTCGCATTAATATACTAGAATCATTAGATAGGTTATTTTTTAAATAAAAACTTATTTCTGTACGAAACACAACCCGTTCCTTATGACGGAAACTTACTACTACCCTCCCTTATCCGCACCTAATGGTGCAGAGGGTAGGTGCTGCACTGGGCGCTACACCAAGTGCAGTAAATCTTGATAATTTGTTACATGAAGGTTAGTTAATATTTAATTAGTAACATACGTATTTTAGTGTGAGTGTGAAATATTTAAAAATAAATGTTTAGCAGATAATTAAAGAATATTTTGTTTAATGGACCAAAGTCCAAATTGAGAGATAAATGTTTTATCACATTCACAGCTAGTATCATTTGTTATATTAACGTTCTGTTTCAATAAGCTCTGTTTTCCATTACTTTTCGAACTTAATTTTAATGCAAAATACCTAATCAGGAATTTGATTTATCTTTTTAAATCACTAAATAATATAACAATTACAATAAATGATAATAGTATCATCTTAAAAATATATAATAAACAACATTTTGAACGTATACAAATACTTGTAGACAAATTACTGGATTATACCCATGCTGGGCTGATATCAGATATTATTCTAGTAAGTAATAACGCTCGATAGAGCCTTACCTACACCAATAAAGTTAGATTGCCAAAAATGCTTAACCATCTTCTCAACAGATGTCACTAGAGAGAAAAAATATTAAAATCTGTCAAAAAACCAACTCAAATGTGGATACTTCTGTACAAACTCAACATAAGTATATAGAAGTTTCAAAAATTTGTCATATATGGTTGTCAGATGATAGGCGGAATGGGGAATGTTGTAGTACATCAAGTGGCCACTTAACACAGCCAATGACAGGCCATAAGCCCTGTAAACGCCTAGATAACCCACATTCGTTTCCAGAGTTTCTCTGTCTGTTGAGATATCAATATTATCATATATATAATAACGCTCAATTATAGCAATTATAGGAAATATCTCATGACGTTTACACTTCGATAGTCACGACAACCTTTAATATTCTATCTCCTTCATACTACAGTATTTAATTAAACCGTAGAACTATTTCGGACTCCTTTTATCTCTTCGCACCAATGTAAGAAGCACGAGCATCTTTTCACTCTCGACTCTCAAATTAATGTCGCATAATTACCCGAACGAGGAATCTACCTGTGAATCTGTGAAGGAGAGGATACATATCCACTTCGAGATATTTATCCGAAGATATAGATTTGTCCGGAGAAGTGTGGCCCATATTATATATTAAAAAATTCAAAACTTGTTTACATGTCTGGGCACCCACTAATTTTTTTATAAGTGGTAAAACAAGTATTCAGGTAAAGTTTGAAGATAATATTCCAATTGGAAGACAGTCCTCAAAGGTATGTAATATTAAGAAGAAATATGAAAAAATCTGGCATTTCGAGGGTTGTTCTAAATTAAGTACAACTACCTGGGAAGTAGTAAATTAGTTTATTTTACAGTATAATATTAATGATGAATGGTAACTAATTAAATCTAGATATTGGTTCTAAATCTTTGACACCTATCAAGAATATAGAGTCTGCTTGACGTGTTATAGTAGATGATAAAGCCATATTTTCGAAAAAAGTCCAAAATAATCACTTGAATAAAAGCACTCCTCACAAACAACCATTGATAATTCTAATTTTTTCAACTCTTTAACACATTTTTCTTGGTATTTCTTTCACAATTTTTTTTTTTTTTTTTTATATGGGAAAATTACAAAAATTTTAAAACCTTGGAGCGTAGCCTTTTATTCCACCTAGGACATTAAAATTTTAGCACTTTACTACTATCAACTAAAGAAAAAAACTTAGTGGGTGCCCTGAGGTGTAGGGTAAATTTAACATTTTTGGGCCACCCTAGTCCGGAGTTACCCATGCCTAGTGCCAAACATCCAATGATTCACTATGTGAAACTCCTTTCATACAAAAGAAATAAATAAATAAAATATGAATTATGTTTTCAGTGAATCAATCTTAACCAAATTATCAGTTAGTGACTTCTTGCAGCTAACCAACGATACATTAGTATTAATAGAAACTCAAAGTCCAAATCTTAAAGGATGTTTTTATTGAGATAGAAATGAGATATTTTCTGAATGTTTTTTATAGTATTTTTTATCAAATTATTCGCATAGCGAATATTTTATTAGAATTTAATATATTTTTAACAACATTTTGAACTTAAGCAAATACCTGTAGACAAATTACTGGATTATACCCATGCTGGGATGATATCAGATATTATTGATATCTCAACAGAGACGGAGAAGCTCTGGAAACGAATGTGGATTATCTAGGCGTTATTGCTTAACCATCTTCTCAACAGAAGTCACAAGAGAGAAAAAATATTAAAATCTGTCAAAAAATCAACTCAAATGTGGATACTTCTGTACAAACTCCATATATATAGAAGTTTCAAAAATTTGTCATATAGGGTTGTCAGATGATGATAGGCGGAATGGGAATGTTGTAGTGCATCAAGTGGCCACTTAACCCAGCCAATGACAGGCCATAAGCCCTGTAAACGCCTAGATAACCCACATTCGTTTCCAGAGTTTCTCTGTCTCTGTTTAATATCTAATGTATTTTTATTTAAATTAACTACAATCACCTCTGTAAAGTCATATTAATTGGTAAATGTTCATTCATATTTTCATAATGAAGAGAAATTCACGCGAACATTAAAATGCATTCATATGCATTTTGTTTAGACTTTTAATAAATAATTATAAAATTAAAATTTGCTCCCTATGGATGAGTATAGAAAATTAATTTGGTCCACCAACCTCATTGGTGGACATTCTTCACCCCTCGGGTTTCTATACTAAAACCCGTTTCATCAGTCTATCATCTGTCATTGTGGTTATGTGACCTGCCCATTTCTACTTTAACCAAGCAATTATTTCTACCACATCACAATCTTTTGTTTAGGTTTGGATCCAATCGTTTTTTCATTGGTTAGTATTCCAAACATAATGTGTTGTTCCATACTACTTTGTGCTACTTGCAATTACTTCAGAATGGAGTGAAGGTAATCACGAAGGCTCTTACTGGACATACCTCAATAGAATGGTCTGTCTTTTCGAAATCTTCTAGTTGCCGGTTCTGCAGTGCAGATGAAGACACACCTAAACTTATTTCTATGTGACTTGAGACACTACATTAAAAAAGGAGAAAGTTTAGTTATATAGCCGGATGATGTAAAGTAACTCGCTCCCCATCTAGTGACCCAGTTCTTCAAAACCCTGAGCTTGAAGGAAAAAATATAAAAATGGATCTGCTAATCCTCACCTGCAAGAGTTAGGAGCCTAATGCCTATGCCGGTTGTGTGAGAACTACCCCAAAGGTCACAATAGATCTACACAATGCATCGGTTAAATACTAAGAAAATGAATATCTATTTACAAAAAAATAATTATGATCTCGTATTTTTGTTTTACAGAACTGCAGCAAATCCAGTGTACATCTATACAAATGATGACGGAATTCTCACACGTGATCAGCGCAACTTTTACGAACGCAATGGTTATCTCCTCATCAAAAAGTTGATTCCAGATTCTTTACTTGACGAATGCAAGTAAGTTTATTCTATGCATTCTAAAAAATGCATTTTTTTTCCTTGAGGAGAAATTTTTTTAACTTTTTATTTATTAATTATTATTTTTTTGTTTTCAGAGATCGCTTCTTAGACATTTGCAATGGTGTGGTAGATAAAGGGCACATGACGATGATGAAGGAAATATTGAAGATGGGCACTGATAAGAAAGGAGAGTTCCTCTACAATAAGGTAATTTTACTGGCGAGCAATCCCTTTACAATTACAATTACAATTTTAAAAAATTTAAAAAAAACATATTTCGAAAGTATAATATATTGAGATTAATACTGGAAAGAGGAAACATTAAAAAACAAAATGTTGACCGAGTTATCACAATTAGTCATTCTGTATACTAGTGGTTTTTATATGCGCTTTGAATCGTATTGAAACTTTTAACGCAATTGGGTTCTTTCCGATTTTCTATTTTTTATTTTAAAAAATTGGTTGAAAAATAACAATATCAAGGGAATTTTTTTTTAATTTTTACGATGTCATGTAAATTTTCTAGCGCGGTTTGAAATAGCGCTTTTTCAAATCGCTCGCAAAATCCTCCATTTGGCGCGCATGCGGTGTGACGTCACATCAATATGAGCGCTCACTTCGTAATGAATTTCCCGCCTTTTATAATGGACGGGTATGACGTCATTAGCCAATAACGGGCGTTAAAAGTCACTCGTAATTTTGTGTTTTTAAAACATAAATTTATAAATGAAAACAACATTTTTGATCATTGTGTTTTATATCGTTGGAATTGTAAAAATATACTTTAAATATTTATAACGTTTTCAAGGATATTCATGCTATCGGGAACAACCCTATTAACTCAAAACTGCATTTTTAAAAATTCTGCTACTCTAGTTCAAAAACTTATCCATCAATCTGGCTAAAATTTTGGGAGGTTTCTGCCTATAACATTATCGGTAAGATAAACCTTAATGTTTTAAAGATAACGTGTAATTTGATTACTTTTATGAGGTAAAAATTGACAAAAAGTAATAGAAAATTTGATCATTTCATAAAAGTCTATATATACTTATATATTTTTTAACTAAGGCTTTTTTTATAATTTTATAAGTTTATTCTTCCCCTGTATAACATGTTAGTAATCGAAAAATATAATTTTTAGTTCAGGATCAATTTGAAAAATATGAAAATATAACAAGGGTAGCACTTTTTTATCACGCCAAAGGCGCCTCAAGGAATATGACCATTGCAGACCGAACCATGACCACAGCATATCAAAACCATGACTATGACAGACTTGAAACCATGACTATAACAGACTGAAAAATATTTCTAAAGTAGTAATTATACCCTTCCATGATTCTAAAGCTCTGCGTCTATATTCTTAGCCATGACTATCACAGGCCGAATACCCTGCAACGCCGCAATTTCATACTAAATTTTCAGATATGGAGTCCCTACTTTGCTAAGGATATCGATATGTTGAAAAGAGTCCAAAGACGGGCCACTAAGTTATCTCCTAGCCTAAAACAACTTCCGTATGAGCAGAGACTAGAAACTCTTGGTCTCACAACACTGAAAAAAAGACGGGAAAGGGGTGATTTAATTGAAACATACAAGATAATGAACCGTCACTATAAGTGTAATAAATTGTGTGAAATCTTTTAAACTGAAAAACAACGCACGACTTCGAGGCCACAACCTTAAGCTGGAGAAGACCCGGTTTAATCAGAACCCAGAAAACATTTCCTGAGCAACAGGGTGGTAGATAGCTGGAACGGGCTACCGCAGGAGCTGGTCATTGCGAATAGTGTGAACGGGTTTAAGAATGGACTGGACAAGTTTAAACCTAACTAACTGTCCGATTTAGGCATATCAGCTTTAAGCTGCTCGCCTAATATTAAATAATAATAATAATAATAAATATTTTTGTTCACTCCTGGCTTTAGGTCCAAGACATCCTCCAAGACGAGATATTCTCCAAGTACACTGATCACCCCGTACTGCTGGACTATGTGCAGAGTTTCACGGGACCTAACATCATGGGCATGCACAGTATGCTGATCAACAAGCCGCCGGGAACCTCCATCCATCCGCCTCATCAGGTATGCTCCGATCATTTACATCCAAGACATTTTCCGCGATGAAGTGTTATTATTATGTTTATTGCCGCATTCTTTACACTAATCGGTTGATAAACTCAGTACAATAACTCTTCATAAGATGTCATTTTTATTGTTATTTAATCGGTGTTTGCAGTGTAAGAACGACAATGTTCAGAAAGAAAATTTCAAAACTGCATTGATCATCACACTATTACAACCATTACAGACCGAACCATGGCCATAACATACCAAAACCATGACTATGGCACGAAACTGACCATGACAGACGAAAACCATGACTGGCAGACCGAAACCATGACCATTACAGACCGAAACCATGACCATTACAGACCGAAACCATGACCATTACAGACCGAAACCATGACTATCACATGCCGAAACCATGACAATGACATACTGAAACTGACCAAACTTCATATTTTTTTCTATTCAGGATCTCCATTACTTCCCATTCCGTCCAGCAGATAAAATTGTGGCGAGCTGGACTGCCATGGAACCTGTCTTCAAGGAAAACGGCTGCCTGTACGTTGTACCAGGGACGCATAAAGGAAGTCTGTTCCCTCACACTTACCCGGCGGCAAAGGTTGGCTATTGTTTTACTATATTTTAAATCATGTCTTATGATATCGAAAGAAGGGTTCGTGCCGGTAACAGAGTTAATGGTGCCTCATAACATATTGGGGCAAATAAGTGCTTATTAAAAGAGGCTAAATTAGCAGCAAATAACATAGTTTTATTGTGATAAGACTATGTATGATAGCTGTATTAATGAAAAAATTAAGGTGAAAACTATCAACAAAATTAAGAAAGGGCTTTTACGATGGTTCGTTCATGTGAATTGTGAATGATGAAAGAACAGGTTTAAAAATTATGATGCGAGTGTGCTTGGGTGTAGCAGTTGAGGGAGGCTGAGAAAAACATTACACGATCATGTACAACAAAAACTCTAAAGTGGTTGTGTTAAAAGTCAAAATAATAATGCGAAGGAATCTAAGGAAATGTGCCAGGACGGCGTTATATCCTCTTCGCCTACCCCTTTAGAGAAAATGCCGTAATTATAATAATAATACGAAAATCCTGCTGGACCGACTGGTATTTTTCTACATGATCTATACTTATGAGTGCTTAAAATGCGTAGTCTAATATTTGCTTTATGTTATTTATTACAGGATGGTGTTGTGAACAAGGCCTACCATGGAATAAGAGATGAAACGGTGGCTCCCGAAGAGAAAAGAGTGTACGTCCCCATGGAGAAAGGGGATACGGTGTTCTTCCACCCAATTCTAGTTCATGGCTCCGGACCTAACTCTACAAATGTAATTTTCATTTCGCTAATAAAATACTAAGTATGCCTCCCGAGAGCCTTAACCACGCTTGCCTATTTTACAAGGCATCTGGTTCTCGGCGTCCTGGACGTCCGCTGCTGGCTTGGAGGCAGTTTGTGGAATCCATATAGGAGCGGACATAATATGAATATAAAGAAATTGGAGCACATGTATCTAAGAAGATATACATCCATGGATGAGCCCGCTGTGCCAAAAATTAAAAAGAAATTTGGACAGCAAACTTTAGATTTCTATATTCCAATATTTTTTATTATGTGTACCTACTGTTCGTCATCCAAATGTCTGTATACAGGGTGTAACAAAACTCGATTTACAAGCGAGACACCAGTAAATCTACATCATATTGGAGTCGATTTTGAAGAGTAAAATTTTTTGATTTGACCCTTAGTTTTCGAGAAAATTGAGTACGAAGTGGATTTTTTTTCAAATTTATTTTGCAAATTGTTATGAAATATCATGTATTTACTCAAATTAATACTATCCATAAAGAAAACAAAATTAAAAAACACGTTTTAATAAGAATTTGAGCAATTTTACTTAATCTGCCATACATGAAAACTTTTGAGAAGAAATAAAAAAAAATTTTCAAGCCCAGATTAAAAAGTCATATTACACAATCGTCTCCAAATACGCTGTAGATTCACCAGTTTCCCGCTTGTACATCGAGTTTTGTTACACCCTGTATATGTGAGAGATGACATTGCAGTCTTGCTCAAAATGGTGGAATTTAGCTTTGTTTTGATTTTACATATTAAAATTTTGTGTTTTTATTTATGTCTTTCTATTTATGTATTTTTTTGTAGTTGATGATGATAGGAATACTTGTTTGTTTTTCTTTTAGAAATTCCGCAAGGCGATATCGTGCCACTACGCCTCGAGTGACTGTCACTATATAGAGACAAAGGGAACTCTGCAAGAGAATATTGCTACATAAAACAACATTTAGAATTCCGCAAGCGATATCGTGCACTACGCCTGATGACTGTCACTATATAAGACAAAGGGAACTCTGCAAGAGAATATTGCTTCTGAAGTCGAGGAAATGGAAGCGAAGGTGGCCAGGATGCTGACTTCAAGTATAATTGGTATATAACAACATTTAGAAATTTCCGCAAGGCGATATCGTGAGCCACTAACGCCTCGAGTGTCAGTCCACTAAAAGAAGAGACAAAGGTAACTCCGCAAAGAATATTGCTTCTGAAGTCGAGAAATGGGAAGGGAGCGAAGGGCTGATGCTGACTTCAAGGAATTTGTATATAAAACAAACATTAGGAAAAATTCCGCAAGGCGATATCCGTGCCAACATCGCCTACGAAGACTGTCACTATAATAGATACAAAGGGAACACTGCAAGAAATATTGCTACTGAAGTCGAAGAAATGGAAGGCGAATGGGGCCCTGGATGCAACTTTCACGGGTAATTATATAAACAACATTATGAAATTCCGCAAGGCGATATCGTGCCACTACGCCTCGAGTGACTGTCACTATTAGAGACAAAGGGAAACTCTGCAAGAGAAAATTGCTTCTGCAGTCGAGGAAATGGGAAGGCGGAAGGCCCTGGATGCTGACTACAAGTATATGTATAATAAACAATTTAGAAATTCCGCAAGAGCGATATCGTGCCACTAAACGCCACGAGTGACTGTCACTATCAAAGAGACAAAAGGGAACCTCTGCAAGAGAATATTGCTTCTGAAGTCGAGAAATGGGAAGCTAAGGGGCCTGGATGCTGACTTCAAGGTATATTGTATATAAACAACATTTAGAAATTCCGCATGCGATATCGTACCAATACGCCTCGAGTGACTGTCACTATATATAGAGACAGGAACTCTGCAAAGAATAATGCTTCTGAAGTCGAGATAAATTGGAAGTCGAAGGGGCCTGGATGCAGACTACACGTATATGTTATATAAACACATTAGAAATTCCCGCAAGGCGATATCGTGCCAACTAACGACCTCGAGTGACTGTCACTGTATATAGAGACAAGGGAACTCCAGCAAGAGAATATTGCTTCTGCAATCGAGGAAATGGGAAGGCGAAGGGGGCCCTGATGCTGACTCAAGTATATTGTATCTAAACAACTTTTAGAAATTCCGCAAGGCGATATGGGTGCCACTAGACGCCTCGAGTGACTGTCACTAATATAGAGACACAGGGAACTCTTCAATGATAAATATAGCTACCTGAAGTCGAGAAATGGTAGGCAAGGGGCCGAGGAGCTGACATTCAAGGTATAATGTATATAAACAACATTTAGAAATTCGCAAGGCGATATCGGCCACTACGCCTCGAATGACTGTCACTAACATAAGAGACAAAGGGAACTCGCAAGAGATAGGCTTCTAAGTCGAGAAAAGGAAGAGCGAAGGCCTGGATGCTGACTTCAAGGTATATTGTGATATAAACAACATTTTAGAAATTCAAGGTATATTGTATATAAACAACATTTAGAAATTCCGCAAGGCGATATCGTGCCACTACGCCTCGAGTGACTGTCACTATATAGAGACAAAGGGAACTCTGCAAGAGAATATTGCTTCTGAAGTCGAGGAAATGGGAAGGCGAAGGGGCCTGGATGCTGACTTCAAGGTATATTGTATATTCTCACCCATTAATACGAAATGATCCATAGTACAAACACTATTATTCCCTATTTTAGATTACACTGATCTCCCAACAATTGCGAGCTTCTAGACAAGTTGGTAGGATTAAAAAATACCTGCATTAGGTACATTTTTTGGCTTCGTAAATATTACGCCCAGGAGCTCAATCACAGATAACTATCGACGTAGTTATAAACGTGCTAACCACGTGCTAACGCTAACGATTTGACCGATCACAATGAACATACGTTCATACCACGTTCGCCGAGCCGAGCTTTGCTTTGGCAATGCTCGGCAATGCTCGGCACGCGATATCGCGGCCAAACGTCAAACGTCAAATCAACGCGCGTGTCGGATTGTTTATTATGTCGACTGCTTTTTTCAATATTTGGCTTGCTGAACGCCGGCTAAATGCAATACGGCACTCGAGAAAGATTGAATAAAGATATGTGCAAAGAATATATATCTCGGGAAAGGGCTCGCGACTTGATGCGCAGGGAGGTATTTCATTAAGAAAAAAAAAAGTAATATCGTTGCCGTTCAGGCAAAAGTCACTAACCCTAAATACACCATTTTGAGAATACGCAATTTTAAAGTTTGAAGGCCAAGGAAAAATCAGATATGTTTTAAAGATTTTTTTTTAACACAGAATAATTCCTTGTTGTTTTCTGAATCAAATCCATGTATTAGTTTTTCTTTCCGATAAATTTTAATCTATCTAGAAGGTTTTTTTACTGAAGCAAGAGGGTAAAATTTGGGTTAGTGACTTTTGCTTGTTTATAATCTGTACAATGCAAGCCAAAATTGACAAGCAAAAGTAACTATTTAGCTTTAGTTATTTTTGTTGTTTCAAACAAGAGCAAATAGATTATGAGTGACAAATTGATGATTTATGCTTGTTAAGATTTTATTAGAAGTCATATAGTGAAAAACAAATAATTACGATATACAAGACATTTTTCTAACCAAGTTACTTTGGTGGTGTTTGCATCTGAAAGAACGAAATTTTACGCTTCGAATGGCATATTCAACTCAAAACTGTCATTTTCAAAGTTAGTGACTTTTGTCTGAACGGTGACGATATATGAAATAAATAAATAAATTACCCATATTTCTGAATATCGTAAGCAACTTAAATGACTAAAAATTAGACAGCAGAGAGACTATCATATTATTACTCTTTTGTATAATGTACTGAACAATCCTTACTTGATAAACAACATTTTGAATGTGTCCAAATACTTGTAGACAAGACTTGGATATCAAATACTAGGTGAAATGGGGAATGTTGAATACATCAAGTGGCCACTTAACCCAGCCAATGACAGGTCATAAGCCCTGAAACGCCTAGATATCCATATTCCCTTCCAAGTTTCTCGTCTCCGTTGAGATGTCAAATTGTAACTATTAGCCCGTAATGGGTGAAATCCAGTTTTTGTCTACAAGTATTTGGACACACTCAAAATGTTGTTTATAAAAATTAGCTGGTAAAAGTTATAAGCATAACAAATTGAAGATTCATCTTCAGGCGTTTCCTAGTAGGTGATATAATTCGGTAAGAATCTCACTTGCAATCATAAAGGTTTCTGCTAAAATGCTTAGCAATTTTCTCAATGGATGACAGAAGGTTCACATGTGAAGCGTCGCGCCATTTTACTGTATATTGGCAGATATGCATATCAAATACTAGGTGAAATGGGGAATGTTGTAATACATCAAGTGGCCACTTAACCCAGCCAATGACAGATCATAAGCCCTGTAAACGCCCTAGATATCCATATTCCCTTCCAAGTTTCTCGTCTCTGTTGAGATGTCAAATTGTAATCCTCACTTGCTTTACCTGCGTGAAAATTTAAGCATTTGTCGATTCACGGAAAATTCACTGCTGATTTAGTATACCTGCCCATAGTTCTTCCTTTTATATGTTTTATTGTATTTTGACAGACTATGCAGTTTTCTGCACAAGAATCTGTACAGTTTCCTGTCTCGTACAAAGTGACCACTAGACATTATTACATTATTTCCGATTTCCATTTAGTACCAGATTTCTCTCATTTTAATTACACTGTTTTTTTTTCAGACTTTGTGGTTCCTTCGAGCTAAATCAGTTAGAGGAGAGAGAACGAATCTTTAACACTCTTCAGTTAAACAATACAAAGAACTTATACCACTGTTCAATATGGTAAGAATTAACCGATGCGATAATTCAGTCGAGGGAATTATAAACATCATTCTGTGAAATATATAAACAAATTAACAGATTTAATACATCGTAATGAAACTGTGTGAGAAATTGTCTTTTAATTATTGTATACACCGTGTAACAAAGCTCGATGTACAAGCGGGAAACCAGTGAATCTACATCATATTAGGAGTCAATTTTGTAATTTATTTTTTAACTTTGATTTAAGAAGCTGATTTTTTTTTTGATAAATTTTAAAAAATTGTGATCAAATAAAAATTTATTTAGTCAAATTAATACTATTCATAAAGAAAACACCGCATTTTAAAAAGAATTGATGCAATTTTGCTTAGTCAGCGGTACCTACTTATGAAATTATTTTTTTTTTTTTTAACTTAGATGTACAAGTGGGAAACCAGTGAATCTACATCATATTTGGAGTCAATTTTGATATATTTTTTTTTACTTGACCCATAGTTTTAGAGAAAATATCGCACCCCGGGAACAAAAGAGAGTCAACTCTAAAAACAACTTTTTTGGGAAATGGCTAAAAACACTTAATTTTTTCACAATTTTTTTGGTTGTAATTTCTACGAATATTGGATAAAAACGTTTTGTCTCTCCCATTGTGAAAAAATTAAGAAACAAAAAAGTTAGTGTTTTTAGCCATTTCCCCAAAAGAGTTGTTTTTAGAGTTGACTCTCTTTTGTTCCCGGGGTGCGATATAATAGTATAAGAAGTTTTTTTTTTTTGAAATTTTTTTTGAAAATTGTATAAAATATAATTTATTTAGTCAAATTAATACTATTCATAAAGAAAGCAATGAAAACACCGCACTTCAAAAATAATTTTATGCAATTTTACTTAATCTGCGGTACCTACTTATGAAAAGAAAAAATAAATTTTTCAACTTATGTTCAAAAGTCATATTACACACTCGACTCCAAATATGATGTAGATTCACCAGTCTTCGGGTTGTACCACAAGTTTTGTTACTTTATGTATAGGTAGTGAGTAAAATGTATTAAGTCTCTTTTCAGGAGCAATTGTATAAATTTTTTCTTAATGTATTTTTTTTTCTTTTGGCTCTTAAAATATCTTATTCTACTTATGTTTTTCACCTTTATGTGGATACTTTGTTATTCATCTTGTTACCTTTCAATATTATTTCTTGATATAATATGTGCAATCCCTTTCAACAATATTTATATACTCGTTACTTTGTTAACTAACTTAGTAAAACTATTGTATAATTTATGTAAGTATATATGTAAAAGGGCCTTATTAATAATTAATAAATAAAATGTATGTGATCGAAATCCAGTGACTTGATTATTGTCATAATTTATGTAAATAGTTTACCTATTTTAATAAATAATTAATATTTAAAATATTTTACAAATGTAAAAATTATTAATTTGCATTTATTAGGACGAAAAGAAGTTAAGAATTTTATACTGGTGAATTAAATCTATTTGTTAAGTTTACTTTGACATATTTTACACTTTTATATATTAAATTAATAAAGTTATTTTATTATACATTATTTGAGTTTTATTCTGTTTAACTTGCCCTGAAGATGAAAAAAATATGTCATCATGATTGAAATCTAAAAAGTGACAGAGAAGCTCTGGAAACTTATATTGATTATCTAGGCGTTAGAGATTGTCAACAGTGGATGTACAGGACGCCGAGAACCTGATGCCTTGTAAAATAGACAAGCATGGTTAATTTAATTAATAATTACTTACAAGCCATATAGAAGATCAAGAATAAAGTGCCATAAGAGCGTTAATAATAATAAAGAATATCGTGACTAGAAAAAAAATGTTTTTCTCTTCGAACAAGAATTTCAGAGAAGCGTCATTCCATACTTGAAAAATACTACCATGTTTGAGGTGTCTAGTTACCCACTACGTCATCAATAGGCGTCAACGTCATCACTAGACATCTACGTGCATGCATCGGTCTGCGTATATCCGTAAAATCTCCGAAGTCGATAATTTTTTCGAACGGATTATCATTTTTAAAAGTCAAAATACAAATACTTGTAGACAAATTACTGGATTACACCCATGCTGGGCTGATATCAGATATTATTGATATCTCAACAGAGACAGAGAAACTCTGGAAACGAATGTGGGTTATCTAGGCGTTTACAGGGCTTAAGACCTGTCATTGGCTGGGGTTCAGCGGCCACTTGATGTATTACAACACTCCCCATTCTGCCCATCATCTGACAATCCATATATGACAAATTTTTGAAACTTCTATATATGTTGAGTTTGTACAGATTTTAAATATTATTTTTTTCCCTATAGTGACATCTGTTGAAAAGATAGTTAAGCTTTTTTTGGCAATCTACTTTCCTAGATAACCCACATTCGTTTCCAGAGTTTCTCTGTCTCTGTTGAGATATCAACAATAATTTATGTTTGTATTTTACATTTCATATAAAAACCTGTAAAAATCTCAAATTTGCGCAAAGCCTAAATTAAATTATGAATAAAAAACAATTCAAATAAATTTGGAAACAATTAAAATCCCTATTTATTTGTTATATTATTATTATGAAACACTCTGTAATAGCGAAAAACGAAAATTACCCAAATGATGTAATATTTATCATCAAGAAAGCCGAGATATTTCACTCCAAATATTTTTACACCCGAAGCACGTGAATTTTATACCTACCTACCATTCAGAAGCTCGATAAAATTAGCTTTATTACCACTTACTCAAAACGTTATAACACTTACTCAGTGAAAATATTCGCATAGTGTTTAGATCTGGACCTTTTGCTAAAAGGGGTAAATTTTGATGACGAGTTTTCCACTTACTCGTGCTGTGGAAATTAGGTTTATATTAGTTTTCCCGAATCAGGGTGACCACGAGGTATTTGATGCGGAACGCTTTTCCAAAAAAAAAAAAGCTTTTTTTTGGAGGTTTAAAGTTAATCGTAGTAAACTTACATAAATATTATTATCTACATTTAAATGTGCACATTTTTTAATGTGAATAGGATAATTTGTTTCAATAACAACTTGTGACGATACGTTTGTATTTTAACAAGTCAGTATCACTTTGAATATTTCAAAAAAATTATGAAAATTCAGTGAAACTAATTTATTTTTATTATTACATGTATTTAAGTTTTTCCGTCTTAATTACTGCATAAAAATAACGAATAACAACTGGCATAATATTCAAAGGACCGATTCTAAAGATATTCTATTCAATTTTCCGATTATTAATGATTTATTTTGGATTTAGAGAAGCTTTCTGAAATATGCAATTTGCTCCTGAAACCACTTATAGGTTCGCCAGACACATAGTTTTTCCAAAATATTTTTAGATACCCTGTAATTTCTATCCTATCTCACACAGTCCAATCGTTTTGGTCTGACACAACTTCACGTCGAATCTTAATGTTACTTTAAAAAATATTTATTTTGAGTTGCTGCAGTACCGAGTTCTCTGTGCCATGTGGTTCCTGTCAATATCCCCAGTTCCTTAACTCCCCCCGTCTCCTGTTCCCTTCGTCCTCCACGCTTCACTCCCGCGCAGTCCGCCGACCGAGTAGCACGCGCGTCAGTCACCGCCCGATATCTCCACTCCGCGATCGATACTACCCACTTCCCTATTCACCCAACTAACTGGACAAACCGCCACAAAAAATAATAGTTAAATTTGAGGATATTTGGAATTCGTTTCTGGCGGGCAAATTTGTGAAAGAAAAACCCGACGGTCGATGCGCAAGCGCCACTCGCCGGTCGATGTCGCGCTCTCTACCCTCTCCACCCTCCTCCTCAGTTTACTACTCCGGACCAGCAACCCAGGAGATCTGTAACACCACACGGAATCCTGAATATAAGCTGTGACTCAGTTAGTGATAGCGTGATCGGGTCCATGGATTCTTGAAGTGCCAGAAAACAAAGTAGATCGATCGCGATTTGGGATCTCGGTTCTCGGTACGCGGAGTTAGTCAGATGTGTTAAGCGATGATAATGCAACCGGCGGCGCTCGGACTCTCAGCCAGCAGGGGTGTCCGGTCGGCGGCGAGATGTCTCGCGACCCTCGCGACCCTCGCGACCCTCGTGACCCTCGTGAGTACGGCCCAGCGGCACTAGACAGCCGCTCGCCGCGCGGCCGGCGGCAGGGAGAGCTGCCCACGGTGGACCGGTCGCCGAGCCGGGGCTACGCGCCCCGCGTGCGCCAGCCGCCCAGCCCGGAGCAGGGCTACCCGGCCCACCGAGGCGCGATGGGGTCGCCCTACTACGACCACGATGCGCCGCCCAGCCCCGAGGAGCGGCGCGGCCACCGCTCGAGGAGCGCCACGCGGCCCTCGCACCCGCTCTCCGTGCGCTACCAATCCCTCGACCGAGAGCGCGATAGAGACAGGGAGTTCCTTCCGATTCGGGAGCCCAGAGAGCGCTCGCTCGAGCGTGGAGCCCTGCGGGACCGCTCCTTGGAAAGAGGGCTCTTCTTAGAAGAAGAGTTGTATGGAGCGCGTTCAGCTAGGCAATCCCCCTCCCTACGGGACTCGGGCGGGGTGTTCATCGGGGAACTCCAGCACCAAAATACGGATCTCCAGAGAGAACTTGGCAACTTGAAGAAAGAGCTTGAGCTGACGAACCAGAAGCTGGGATCCAGTATGCATAGCATCAAGACTTTCTGGAGTCCGGAGCTGAAGAAGGAGCGGGCGCTGAGGAAAGAGGAGAGCGCCAAGTACAGCCTTATCAACGATCAACTCAAACTGCTCAATAATGAGAATCAGGTGAGATTCTTCTTTAATAATTGCTCTATCTAAACAAGGAAAACTGAAAGTATTTAGCACATAGGTGCTTTCTTCATACCATATTAATTGGTATCGGATTGCTTAACGCAGCTTGCTGTAAAAGTTAAATAAAATAATTCATGAAAATATTAATGGAAAATTGTCCATTATTTAACTTAATCTTGGATCTCGATTAGATAGTAAAAATATATGGGTGCATTGACCTATTAGCATATAGCTAAATATCTTATTAATCTGTTCTGAAAACAAAGCAATTATATACAATATATCAGTCGATAATTTGTAACGAAAACATATATAAAATCATGCGTTTTCTCCGATTTTATCTGACCCTAGAATCCTGGTATCAACTGTCATCCGGCGAAGGCATTTCGGCAGGCTGGGCCATATACTACGTATGCCTCCTGAGAGCCTTGACCACGCTTGCCTATTTTACAAGGCATCAGGTTCTCGGCATCCTGGACGTTCACTGTTGACTATCCGTCGACAGTTTATGGAATCCATATGCTCGATATGGAATGGTAGTAAATTTAGGCGAGGATTGCTCAATACGCTTTCATATGTTTGGCCTGCCTGTGTTTAGACCCCTCTATTGGACGTTTACACAACGATTATGCAGGCGCAAAACTCAACTTACTTTTCTCAAACTTGGGTGTTAGTGATGTTGTTCCCCTCTGTTATTGGGCCTCCTGGCCTGTTTAGGTGGTTAAATACATGAATAAAAATAATAAAACTAACTAACTAACTAACCATCACGCCATTTCCCCGTAGAGGTTGGCGACAGAGAGGACACAAACACCATTTCCACTTTGTGCCTGACATTCATACATCTTCTCGTGCACGATACGCTGATTATTCCGACTTTCACATGTCCACTTTCAAGTACTTGTCGTACTTGGTCATGACATGTCTTTCTCGGCCTTTACATCCAGGCACATTTGCATTTAAACTTCTTTTAGCCGTTCTTTCATCACTCATCCGCCTCCACATGACCAAACCATCGTAAAAGCCCTTTCTTTATTTTTTGTCGAGATTATGCTTATCTCAGCTTGCACTCTGCTCTTATTTCGACACATTGTTACACCTATCATACATAGTCTTACCACACATAGATCGCATTTTAACACAGCATTCAGTCTACTTTCTCCTTCGTCTTTTTTCCAACACCATCGGCTTCACCACCATACATATATTTAAACATCTATCCTCATTTAGTGTACCTATATATTTTTTCCCTATCGCTAGCCAATTGTAAAATATATTACACTGTGTGTAAAAATATATTGTGAAGTACAATATTCATTCAAAGAATCCCTCCAATAATCCTTTTCACCGCTTTCCTTTCAGTCCATCTTTCGGGAGTTTTCAGTCGAATTTTCATGAAAATACCTGAAAGGAATCTCAATTCTTCCCTCCGTGGGTGTTTTTCTTTATCTGTAACCTTTGCTTGTTATTTTTTCGCGCTTTGGGTGGGTTTGCTGAAAACCTTTCTTAAAGGTTTAAGCACGCTTAAAATATCATAAATATAAGGAAAGCGTTTGCGTTTAATTACGATGAGGTAAAAAATGAGGTAAATTATTCAAGGGTTGATTGATAAGAAAATAATTGCTACATAATCACATTTCGATATTTTCCCCTTCAGAAAAATCTTATTTTTTAAATTTATAAACAGTTTTTATAATTTTATATTTATGAAATTAAACAACGTTCTGTTTTAAAACACGCCAACCGGTTTCGGAGGACACTACCTCCTTCATCAGGGCTTTGTATAATCTATAATTTATTATACAAAGGAGTAGTGTCTCCGAAACCGCTTGGCGTGTTAGAAAAAATAGTTTAAAAGAAAAGTTGTTTAATTTCGTAATTATGGAAAACTACAAAGTGAGTGCTATAAACATTGAGTTAATTTTATATTTGTTTTTTTAAAATTCATTCATTCATTATACCATATCGCTCCCTATGTGGAGCATATGGAATCCACAAACTGCCTCCAGGCCAAGCGATCGGCCGCCAGCTCCCGTGCATCCTCCCAAGTCAAGTCCACGTCCCGCAGCAGCTCGACGCAAACTGCCGACGAAAAATTGTCAACAGTGGACGACACCAGGACGCCGAGAACCTGATGCCTTGTAAAATAGACAAGCATGGTTAAGGCTCTCGGGAGGCATACGTAGTATATATGGCATAGCCAGCCGGATGACAGTAGATACCAAGGGTTAATGTGTCCGTTGCCTCACCTCTGTGTTTCTTTATAACTCCTGCATCACACCTGTTCTTCTCTATGGCTGCGAATCGTGGCACCTAACCAGGCCCAAGACAGCAGACTTCTGAGTGCAGAGAATAGGTGTCTTTAGAAGAATTTTAGGTGTGCGGTGGTTTGACTTTGATCTTTTAAATTCAGGAAACTTATAATTCGTACATTCCATCCAAACAATAATCTTTTTAAATTGAAATATTATAGATAGATAGTTTAAATGAAGCGACGAATATTGTGACATTGATATACTGAATGCTTTTAAAAACGTAATAAACAAATAACATATTTTTACATATTAGCTATATAAAAAATTTCCTGTGTGCAAACATACGATAATAACTTTCGATTGGTTTTTTTTCATATATTAATCATATAAATTATCTAAAATGTACAATGCTGCACTGAAACTCGACACGGATTATCTAGTGAGTCGGTTTCAGGTATTGTAATGGGTTGCTACTGAGTGAGTCGCCATCTTTCTGTTTAATTAACTATTGTGAATACAAATGAAAGTATGTGAAATGGAAATAAAAATGGAAAATAAAAATAAAACAGATTGTTCTTAAATTTTTTATTTATTTTGCGTGTCTTTTGACAGACTGTACAGTTTTCTGTACCGTATAAAGCGCGCTTAATATGTTTGTTTACAATATGATATTTTATCTCTACAATACAGAGTGACCGCAACGTTGTATTATTGTGCCACCCACATAATAAAAGGAATCACATATTTTTCTATGACTCAGATTACCACAATAGTCGACTTCGTGGATCGTGGTAGAGAAAAACAAACAATACATTAGACAATCTGTGTAGAGGTATATTGCACACATATATTCCAATGAATATTATGATAATAAACCAAATTACATACATATTTAATGGAAAACATCCTTTGGGTATTTTTGTAAGGCGAGTTAGAGCCCCCGCAGACTAGAGACTTTCTATCGGGCGATAATTTAGTCGGGCTTTTAATTAGTATGAAGATGTATGCAAGTGCGCATACTACAACGATTCGATATCGGCCGATTGCTAAGTTTAATAGGCCTTGCGATTGCCTTTAAACTATCTATCGATAGCTTAATCAGTATGGCGCTCTTAATCAGCGCGGCACACTTGCCGATCGTTTAATCGGGCGATAGCTTTCTCCTTTGTAGTATTGCAGCAATAATAACGTTTTCTTGACAATATTGTTCCAACATTCATTGCGACCGCTCTCTTCAAAAGTCGTTTACTAACTGGAAAATCATTCGAGAGCAGTTGACCGACTGTTCTCTAGTCTGCGCACTCATCACCAACCCGACTGTTTTGTTGATTCAGTGTGCGCGCTAGCAGCCGACCCGACTAAACTATCGCCCGATAGAAAGTCTCTAGTCTGCAGGGTACCTAAGACTAAGAATAATAATTTAAGAGATTTCGTAGTCATAAAATTGCGCTTACAGAAGACATACTGCATACTACTTTCCCTTAGCCACACCAAATGGTGCATTGGTACACCAAGTGCAGTGAATCTTGATCATTTTGTTACATGATAATCGAACTCGCGACCTCGTGCGTAGTGATCCAACACGCTAGCCACTTCACCACGAGGCGGACACATATATTCATGTTGTATTATACAATAAACTACGGTTTTACTATGTCCATTCATTTATTACTCCTTGGAATTCAATGCCATGATAATTAACCTTATTCCACGAGGAATAAGTGTCCTTGGAATTCTATCATAGCTCGTATACATAATATCTGTGTGTATTTATGGAATTTAAAACGGTTCCAATCACTCGTTGCGTCGTTTAGTCAAGTTACTTATAAAGAGGGGTTTTAAGCTTCCTAATGAACGCCCTCATAACCTCATGATTGATGATTTCTAAGGATTTAAAAAATAATATTCGTTGCTTTATTAGTTTAAGTATTACATAACTAAAATTATATACATATAACATTTTATTTCCTCTCTAAAAATAATCGCGGTGTATTTAGGTTTTTATTTATTTATACAGTCATAATATTTAAAAATAATTTAGGTGGATTGTTTACCGCTCTGATGGGAAAAATGTGGAAAGTTTTGTAAACAGAAAATAACAAAGAAAGATGAATCACAAAACATTTTAAACCTTGTGTGATCCCGAAAATAATTTGGTGATTTTTCATGATTCACTGCCAAATTATGCGAACGCGCGTTTTTATCGCCCAAAGACTTTATAATGATATTTTTAGATGTTTATTTCGGTGCTAAAGGAAAATAAACAAGCTTTTAAATGTGTTTTACTAAATTTAAATTTGATTGTTATTATGTTACAATTACAATGTTTATTTAAGAAAGGTGATTTAACAGGGCGTTTCACTAGCGGAGATATTATCCAATGTGTACAGTCAATTTAATATTACAGTCTATTAAATGTAACTTAATTAAAATGACAGCTCATCATGTCTGTCTCAAGAATTTTTATGATTAAAGTCTGATATAGCTTGTGCGGGACTTGGTTCAAACAAATACTATAATGAAACGGCGTCTAACGAGTGATTTACATTACTAAAGACATTGCATGATCAAGTAAAACAAGTGCTTGAAAGTGGGCATGTAAGAAGTCGGAATAATCGACGTGCGTGCATGAGAAGATGTATAAATGTGTAGGAAGCAGAGAAGTATGCCAGGACAGAGTGGTGTGGCTTTCTATCCTCTCTGCCTACCCCTTCGGGGAAATAGCGTGATGGTTGGTTAGGTAAGTTAGTTAAGCAGTAACTCTTTGTATCTGGCATGTTAATATATATTTTTAATAAAGTGCTTCACATTTGAAACAACATATTATAAAAAATAAGCTTTAACACCATTTAAAATTGAAATAATTCATATATTACAGCTGTCATTCTGATAAAGCTATATTTTATAAAGTTAGTTGAACAATATTTTTTTTAATGATATAAAAACACTATTCTTTAAGGCTTTAGCAAAGTAAACAGTACAAACACTGAAAATAATAAGTTTTTAAATATTATATTGATGTTAATATACGAGTATCTTTTGAATAAAGTGGCTTCACATAAAAAACAACATATTATAAAAAATCAGTTTTAAAACTATTTTAAAACTGAAATAATTCATACATCACAGCTGTCATTTTGATCAAGCTATAATTTATAAAGTTAGTTAACAATAATTTTTTTATGAAATAAAACTCTATTCTTTAAGGCTTTAGCAAAGTAAACAGTACAAACACTGAAATAATAAGTTTTTAAATATGTATTTATTTTATAGTTAAAAATCACAAAAATTCAACGCTATTGCAGTAGTGGAGCGATCACCCACACATTGACACTGTAATAATGTTAATAAGTATACATATTAGGTTTATGGGGGAGTGTAAGTGCCTAATCTGTCAGTAAAGTGATCGTACTAACATCTGGAACATGTGGCTACATCTGCTGTAACTGGCATAAGTATTGATGCGCATGGACGTCCGTGGGTAACCTAGATTTTTTTGTTAAAATTGTTCTTAAAATAAGTCCTTTATGCACAACTTTGGATACCTTGTTAATAACAATCAATAATTGATATCTCAACAGAGACGAGAATTTTGAAAGAGGATATGGATATCTTATGACAATTGACTAAAGCTGGGTTATTTGGCCAGTTGATGTGTTTTTTCATTTTTGTGCTACTTTCCCCAATAGCCTAGTATTTGGTATCCATATTAAATATCAGAACTTGTAAAAGACAGTGAAATGGCGCGACGCTTCACGTGTTAACTTTCTTTGTCATCCACTGAGAAAAGTGCTAAGCTCTTTAACAGAAACCTTTATGATTGTAGGTGATATTCTTACCGAATTATATCACATACTAGGAAACACAGTTATTTCCGACTATTTGAAAGCAGCCCAAAATTGAAATATTTCAGTAGGTATATCATAAAAGCTCAAATGTTTATTTTTACATAAAAAAAGTAATTAAAAAAAAATGTTTGAAAATATTTTGACACGCTCAAAATGTAATTTTTTATGAGTAGATAGTATTTATTACACAACTTTACATCGTTTCAAACGTTCTAATTAATAAATTTAATCAGCATTTCATTCTGTTCAAATTTCGACGTTTAGTGCACCTATTGTACAAGAGATGAAGTTTCAAATAGATTCGTAAAAATATAGTTATAAAACTTCATATAACCCGCGTTATTAAATATCCTTCTACAAAATCATTTTGCTACAAATATTAAAGATATTTGAAAATAATAATGGATCCTTCGAGACGTTTCCATACAAATTTTCTAAAATTTTCCTAACACCATATATTATCAAATTCCACTGTCTAAAGACTCCAGCGCTTACGCCAATACACTCACACTTTGAAACGCGTGACGTAGATGTCTAGTAATGACGCAGAAGCCTAGTGATGATGTATGAGTGGCTTACTAGGAACGGTAGTATTTTTTAAGTATGAAATGCCATTTCTCTGAGTCTTTTTCGAAGATTGGATCACACATAGTTATGCAATATGTGAGAGTGTATGAAAAGAAAAAAGTACGTAATCTACAAGTATAAGGCTTGATGAGGGAAGCTTAAAAGGTCGGATTTTTTGAAAGCTTTTTGCTGTGCTTTAAGTGCCTCCTATATTGCAGCGAAGCGTATTGGATTTCAGGGCTATCAAAATATATCTTGTAATATTATCTAGTATATACATAAATACAGAAATTTCATTTCCCGAGATCATACTTGAGTGCTTTCAGTGTAAATGTTTGCTTTTTCTATCCACCAATACTAGTACTACTCTATTCCCTTATCCGCAACATGTATGTTTAATGTTAGGATAAGAATAGTTAGTAATAATATTAACTGTAATGTACATGAATAATATTGATTAGTCTATGTAATGTAACTTGGCGGCCTCCGTAGCGTAATGGCTAAGACGCTGGACTCACGATACGGAGGTTCCGGGTTCGATTCCCGGTGAGAACTCAAAAAATCAAAAGTGATTTTTCTCAAGCCTGGGTGTTTGTGACGTTGTTCCCCTCTGTAATTGGGCCTCCTGGCCTGTTGAGGTGGTTAAAAATTTAAAAAAAAAAAAAAAAAAAAATAAAAGTAAATTACACGGTACTAAATAAATATAATTTTGAAAAAAACAATGAGCAATTCCATATTTTCTAGGGTACGTATTTTTTAAATATATTTTTTATTTATTTGGCTTTTTGTACAAAGAGTTGTGTACATTGGCGGGCTTATTGCCTAATTGGCAATTTCTTCCAACCAACCAATATGATACAGTAGTGCAGGTATTTACTGTAAACGCTTGAATATCTATATTACCGAATGTGAAAAAATCTAATCAATATCTAATAATTATTTTACGTTTTAATTTGCTGATTGGGGCTAGATTACCATATAAAACTTACAACTAACCTAAGTCTAATGGTGAATTGAACAATTCGTCTTGCAGCTACCAAGCGCATGGACGATAAGAGTTATAAAAGCCTGTACTATCATATTTTTAGTATTCATATTTTATTTATTTTTTTGCACCCACATTTTTATAAATGCTATGACTTATGATCAACCAATCATTTTGAAGCGTCAAAAAAAAGAAAACATAAATAATTTTTGTTATTATGACTAGGAGTTTGTCATATACAGGGCACGAATAGATTGTGATAACCGTTAACCTATTCTTCATGCAATTTCGAAAGGCCTAAATTTATTCATTAAACTGTCAACATGTCTACTGGGCCTACGACACTGATCCATGTGACTCACAACTCACAACACACCAAAATAATTATTAAAGGTCTATAAAAAAAGACTCTTCCCTACCGCTTAAAGACAAGGCGTAACGCGACTCCTAAAAACAATATATAAATATAATTCGATCAAGAATTCAAGGGGTGTTCGCATACAAATTTTCCAAAAATATGGGCTTCCTATTTATTTCATAACATCACTTATTTTCATAAATAACATTTTGAGTGTGTCCAAATACTTGTAGACAAAAACTGATTTCACCCATTACGGGCTAATAAATTACAATTTGACATCTCAACAGAGACGAGAAGTTTTTGGAAGGGGATATGGATTATTTAGGCGTTTACAGGGCTTATGACCTGTCATTGGCTGGGTTAAGTGGCCACTTGATACTAGGTGAAATGGGGAATGTTGTAATACATCAAGTGGCCACTTAACCCAGCCAATGACAGGTCATAAGCCCTGTAAACGCCTAGATATCCATATCCCCTTCTAAAATTTTCGTCTCTTGACAAAATTGACACTTATTTTCATTTATTGGTTGATTGCTATGGCATTTATTTTGTAGAACTCCATGATATCTTATGTTAAAATCAAAAACGATTTTTTTGGTTCTACGTGATTTTATTATCAAGTTAGTGACAATTTGTTTCGTCTTGTAAGGGCATTATCAAACTGTGGCGTTGAAACATTTACATCTTATTTTAAACAATATTGGCTTATTAGTTATGGTTTTTAAGAATAGGGAGAGGAACATCTGTGGATTTTTACTAAATTCCTGATTTCAGTTGGTCTTTAATCTCTTTTTGGGTGAATTTTATTGCTTTACCTACTCACTAGTCAAGGAATTTCGCTAATTCACAAATGTTATTTTATATTATAGGTACATATTATTCATTATTTCAGACTGAATTTACAGAATTAAAGAATTGTAACATCTAAATTAAAAGCAACTTAATAGTAATTATATAAATCTGGGTATCAAATTTTTATTTAAACATAGTTAGCAGTGGCTAGTAGAAAATGTTAGTTTGTTCATTTATTAGATTAAGATTGGGGTCTTTCATACTTTTGTTGATTTCTAATTGTTCTAAAAAAATTATTGGGCCTAAATTATTTAATCGAACGGACACACAAATTAAAAACCGACTCCTCCAAATACAGGGTTAGTGTTGTTAATTTGATATGTCAAAAAATGGGTGGTGTATCTATTAAAAATGCCTGCGAAAACATAATTATGTGAGATTTTAAATTCTGTGAGTACCAAATTTGTTTCTCTTATATTGATTATGTAAATGTTCTATTAGGTATAATACTACATTGAAAATGCCCTATCTCGACACGGATTATCTAGTGAGTCGGGGTCAGATCATTGTCATTATTGTGATTATATATGAAATGTGAAATGTAAATAAATAAAATAAAAAAATTTAAAAAATATATCAAATTCCATTCTTAAGACTCCAGCACTTAGGCCAATACACGAAACGTGTGACGTAGATGTCTAGTGATGACGTAGATGCCTATTGATGACGTAGTGAATGACGTAGTTAGTAACTAGACACCTCAGACATGGTAGTATTTTTCATGCAAGGAATATCACTTCTCTGAAATTCTTTTTCGAAGATTGTATTATACAATTTGTTCATTAATACTGAGGGAAAATTATACAATATTTTGTTTTACAAATGTGCAGTGTCCCTTGATCATTTTATCACATGAAAGTAAGATGATCAGTCATACGCTTCATTACTAGTCCAAGGTATCACGCATGAAATATTAATATGAATATCACATGTTACTAAATATTTCACGTTGACGCTAAGGGAATCGAAATAAAAATATGTTTACCAATTTTTTATTTCAAAATGTAATCGCCCTAAATATTACATGTTTACCATGAAGCTTAAAGATAAGCTTATCACAAAAATTTGTAGGTATGTACATAATAAATCATTTTAAAATCCTGGCGATACCATTTAAACGGTCATAATTTAAGCATTTACATTTTAAATATAAAAATAGCAATTTTAAAACATTTATAATTAATTTAACTCTGAGCTTCATGGTCACAATACACGTAATTCAAAAAACCTCCACATTCCAAAATTTCGATCCACAAAATTCGGTAAAAAATCCCTAATGAACATTTCTCGATCCCAATAAATAATCTACCCCATGAAATAAAAATAAATAAAGCAATACATGGTAGAGCCCTTAAAGATCTGTATTTAAATATGTTTTTAAATGATAGATATGATGTTTAGGATTAGGATTGAATGTGTTAATTTTAAATCGTCTTTCTTATTCGTCTTTTTGATTGTGCAATAAGTATGTAATTAAAAATGTGAATAATACCGGTCCCAAAATGAGTTTTTATAACTCCTGGGAATATAATACATGTATGTTTTATAAGATTTTTTTTAAGAAATAAAAAAAAAGTGTTATAAGTGTAATCCTTACTTATGGCGGGGAAACAATGACTCTGACCAAGCAATCCTCCCATAAGTTGCAAGTTGCACAGAGGAGCATGGAGAGGATTATGCTTGGAATAACATTAAGAGACCGAAAAAGGAACGATTGGATCCGACGCCAGACAAAGGTCTGCGACGTGGTGGAGCGAATTGCTTGGTTGATGTGGAAATGGGCCGGTCACATAGCCAGAATGACGGTCGACAGATGGACGAAACGCGTTCTGGTGTGGAGACCGAGAAATCAGAGGCCTCAAGGACGTCCACCGATGAGATGGGTGGACGACATCTGGAAGTCTGCCGGAAGACAGAGGATGGGGGCGGCGCAGAATCGGGAGGAGTGGAGACGGCAGGGGGAGGCCTATGTCCAGCAGTGGACCTCAACGGGCTGAAATGATGATGATAATTAAGTGAACAAATCCAAAAGAGTATATTATTTGAGAAACTTCACATCGACACAAACCACACATGTAATTTTTCATGTACCTATATAAATCCTCAAAAGTTAAAACGGCTTCCCGTTAATTATTTTCTTAAGATTTCATACTTTCAAAAACCTTTCAAAATATTTCCACAGAAAGTATATGTGATAATTTTTTCCAAGATAGTTAAAAAACAAATCCGGAATATCATTTTGAAAACACTTTAATTTCAAACGCTAGCTTTAGATACAGCCTTAAATGAAAACGAACAATCCTACGCCAAAGCTTTCCTTTTCTGTTTGACTAAGCGGATCCAATGTCGTGTAAGTTTACCATAATGTTAATCTGAAAGTGACCGTCCAATTGATACAAGTGCAAATTAGCTCGGTGTAAAATTGGCAGAGTATTTGGCTTAAAGCCATCGCATGTTGTGGACCTCACCTGTTGAAACGAAATGCCGCCAGACTCAAATAAGCTCCTAAACACGTTTGTTTTTCAATCAAATCCTCGTAAACTTGAAATTCCTTCTGGAATTCACTGTGTTCTGTAAATCAAAGCGACTAGGGCTGCGGGGGATAATTGTAACACGCTATTGGCTAGGGAAATGAATTCTTACTTACTGACTTTCAATCTTCAAGTTGACATGCGAACATTTAATTGGATGTTCGCTGTCTGAAAAGATCACGAAATGTGAAAGTGTAAATAAGTGACAATTGGGTTCTTCCCGATTTTTTATTTTTTATTTAAAAAAATTGATTGAAAAATTACAATAATATCAAGGGATTTTTTTTTTTAATTTTTACGATGAATTTTTTAGCGCGGTTTGAGATAGCGCTTATTCAAATCCCTCGCAAAATCCTTCATTTGGCGCGCGTGAGGTGTGACGTCACAGCAATATAGGCGCTCACTTCGTAATGAATTTCACGCCTTTCATGGTGGACGGGTATGTCGTCATTAACCAATAACGGGCCTTAAAAATCATTCGTATTTTCGTGTTTTTAAAACATAAATTTATAAATGAAAACAACATTTTTGATCATTGTGTTTTATATCGTTGGAATTATAAAAATATTCTTTAAATATTTATAACGTTTTTAAGAATATTCGTGTTATCGGGAAGAACCCTATTCACGATAAAAATATGTCATCATTATCATCATCATGCAATTTCCGCTCCCTATGTCAAGCATGAAAATATTTACGTGTTTATTTAATAAATTTTTAAAAAGTTATCAATACAGGGTGTAACAAAACTCGATGTACAAGCGGGAAACCAGTGAATCTACATCATAGTTGGAGTCGATTTTGTTGAGAGTAAATTTTTTTTATTTGACCCTTGGTATTCGAGAAAATTGAGGATGAAGTAGATTTTTTTTTCGATTTTTTTACAATTGTCATCAAATATCATGTATTTACTCAAATTAATACTAGTCATAAAGAAAACAAAATTAAAAAACGCGTTATAATAAGAATTTGAGCAATTTTACTTCATCTGCCATACTAATCTGACATTTGCCAATATTTTATTGCGTTTTAATGCAATGTAGATAATGCATCCAATGTGGTTGATAAAGTTAATTCGACAATTTTGCCCGTAAATGTTTTTTAGTATTACCGAAAACTCAAAAACTTATGACAGTAACCCCAATAATCTACAGCTATAGGCGAGGTTTATATCATCATATGGCAAAACAAAGCCATGCGAATCATATTGAAACATTAAAAAAATTATTAAACTTTTGAATATAATGTCAGTTAAAAGTCAGTTCAAAAATTAAATATAATGTTGCTAATGAAATCAACAAAATTGTTAAAGGGATAATTCCAAGATATTACAAAGAAATTAAAAAACAATTACTTTTTTTCATAAATATGCTAACAAGAGGTTCAAAAAAATATAAGATTAGAAAGAAAAAAAAAAACTATGTCACAGAATTGTCTAATGTATAAGGGGCATTAAAATGTTCATGAGGATATTCCAAATGAAATCAAGAAATATGAAAAGTTATTTTACGGTTAAAATGTTTAAAAAATATTATTAGTGTAGGTATTATATTATAGCTTAATTGAAAAATGTATAATAGTAGGATAGTTAGGAAATAAAATAAAAAAATAAGTGTAATGTTATAATATTAGTCCATGTAAAAAATTATGCAGTAGCTAAATAAATATAAAAATAATATATATCATTATATATATAAAAGATAATATATTATATCTAATTCATAATAATTTACAGGTATTACGATTAAGATTCAAGTTTAAGTTAATATTACAACTTTAACTTTCAGCTTAAGTTCTTATTTCAATTAAATAGGTCGTAATCTTTTTATACGGCCTAAATCAATAATCCTTCTCAGTTTTATAAAGTTCAGTCGACCTAATCGCAGGCAGAGCTTAATAAATAAACTTTTAATGAATTATAAAACCTTTTCCCCCTTTAAGCTCTGAATTCTTTGATCGTTTTCAGATGGCGGAAACTAACGAAAATTAATGAGATTTTAATAGGCTAATATTTTTTTTATTTAGGTGTCCAGTCTTAGCAACACTTAAGTTTTAGACACGGCACAAATTGAAGAGAAAAACAAATTATTATTTATTATAGGTCCTTCGGTATGATTGAAATAATAATATGTTTAGCGATGAAGATAATAATAAATCAATATTTCATGTTGACCCCCTACGGGAATCGAACTCGCAGCCTCATGCACGGTAGCCAAATGCGCTACCACTATGATGACACCACCTATCGTCTTTGTGATATGTGGACCACGTGACTTGCGACCGCTTCCCGTACAAACCTATTCCTCGATTTTCTCCCTGGAATTCAACATTAGAGCAATGATTTTTTCTCACATTTTAGATATCAATCAGATGCGTGTTTGCATCGTCTTATTTTTTAAATATTTTATTTGTTAAAGGAGATATATAAATTATTTAAAAAATAGGACGATACAAACAAGCATCTGGTCGTCGCGTAATCGATAGCCTTTTCTTTTGTTGTAATTTTCTTTTAAATCGGAAAGCCGTCCCAATAATTGAAATAAAAGCTCAAAGTTATTTTTACTTACGTAAGAATTTTTTGCAAAAGACTTACAAAACGGGGAGATTATTATTTTACATCGTGACTTTGACTTTTCTTTTTGAAAAAATATTTCAAAGAGTTTTTATTCTGATTTGATTTCTAAAATACAAAATTAATTGATATACTTCTTGTAATATTTATTTGTGTATATTTCCACCATTTTTTTCTTTGCCTACATCAAATGGTGCTTGGGGCACCATGGTATCCACATCTTGTCTTTGTATAGTTTTCGATCAATATACATTGCATTTGGAACACCATAGTGTCCTATGCACCATTAGGTGCGAATAAGGGAATTATGGGAAGGGATGAATGAAAAGGAATGATTATATTATTTATTTGTTTTATAAATCAACTGTTACATTTTATAAAAAATAATTAAACACAGGAAATGAAAATTAGTTTTTTATGTGTATTAAGTCGTTTTTATACAGATCAAGAGATATTAACAATGTTTTTCGTAGAGTTGGATTAGAATTTTTTTGCCACTGAGCTGCCGATGACAAATCATAATCTCTGTAAACGCCTAGATATCCAGATTTCTTTCCAGAGCTTCTTTGACTCTGCTCTCTACCAAATATCAATAATAATGATAAATAAATAAATATTAAATATTCCTCTACTATTTTAAAAATATATGATGCGACTGTGTCTGGATGTAGAAGTCGAGGAAGGCCGAGAAAGACATGGCATGATCAAGTAAAACAAGTGGGCATGTAAGAAGTCGGAATAATCGACGTGCGTGCATGAGAAGATGTATGAATGTGGAGGAAGCAAGAGAAGTATGCCAGGACAGAGTGGTGTGGCGTTCTATCCTCTCTGCCTACCCCTTCGGGGGAATGGCGTGATGGTTAGTTAGTTAGTTAGTTAGTTTAGTAGGTACCATTTTCTTGGACTATCTTCTATTGTAACTTCATTGAAAATAGTATTTACAATAAATGCATCTACAAATGTCACACGATTAGATAGATTCCCTTTTATATTTACAAAAACAACAATATGCAGCAACACAACACAGTCTAGTTATCGTCCTCATTCTCTGCATCAAGAGTCTGGGTGTTAAGACTGGAGAAGGATAGGAACCAGGAACTTTGCGTGGGAAGAAAAATAACAGCGCATTATTGGAAGGAAGTGCATCCTAAGCGGATTCCGCCGGAAGGATGGAAATGCAAAAATGCAGGGGTAGGAAACACATAGCATTGTTAAAAATATACAATAAAAAAAACAAGTTATCTATATCGACAACCCGCTAGCGCTAGAAATACAAATAATGCCATAAAGATATTTATTTAGATGTTATTTAATAATTACTATGTACCTATACACCGTGTAACAAAACTCGATGTACAAGCGGGAAGACAGCGAATCTACATCATATTTGGAGTCGATTTTGTAGAAAGAAATTTTTTGATTTGTCCCATAGTTTTCGAGAAAATGAATAAAGAAGTTGATTTTTTTTTGGCAAATTGTTGTCAAATATAATTAATTTAGTCAAATTAATACTATTCACATAGTAGAGGAAACAAAATAAAAAAACCACATTTTAATAAGAATTCATGCAATTTTACTAAATCTGCGGTACTTATGAAAGTTTTTAAAAAATACCTGCTATGCCAACTATCCACTATAATTTTTTTTTAAATATGTTTTTGTACAAATAATATTTAAAATAAAATCCCAATTTAAAAAACCAAATTTAAAATCAGACTGTTGTGTCTGTACCACCATTTACAGTTGATATATTCATGAAAAGCTTTTAATTTCAACTAGTCCTCGATAAAAAGTTGGTAGGCTTATCGTAGTTGATTGAGAGGCGTTAGAAGTCATTATTGCGATAGGCATTCATTAAAAATCTCGACATATATATCCGATCGTTTAGCTCAGTGGATAGAGCAGCTGACCGATGATGGGAAGGACCCAGGTTCAAATCCTGGAGCGAACGGTTATTTAATGGACATTGTAGTTGTACCCTTATGTATGGAAGCGAAGTATGGAGATGGAAAAATAAGGATGAAAAGTGGATTGAATGCAGCTGAAATGCAATCTCTCAGGCGAGTGTGTGGTAAAACCATGTTATGATAGGTGCACTAATGTCGAAATTAGAGCAGAATGCAAGGCTGAGATAAGCATTATCGACAAAATTAAGAAAGGTATTTTACGTTGGTTCGGTCACGCAGAGCGAATGGATGATGAAAGAACAACTAAAAAAATATACGATGCGACTGTCCCTGGATGTAGAAGTCGAGGAAGGCCGAGAGAGACATGGCATGATCAAGTAAAACAAGTGCTTGAAAGTGGGCATGTAAGAAGTCGGAATAATCGACGTACGTGCATGAGAAGATGTATGAATGTGGCGGAAGCAAGAGAAGTATGCCAGGACAGAGTGGTGTGGTGTTCTGTCCTCTCTGCCTACCCCTTCGGGGAAATGCCGTGATGGTTAGTTAGTTAGTTAGTTAGTAGTTGTGATCTTTTTCTTGATTTGTTAAATAAAAATGTTTTTTGTGTTGAGAATGCCTGGAATCCAACTATTGAGAATAAATCTCATCCAAGCACCGGCCATTATAATCTTGATGCTATCATTTAATTGGATGTCATTGTGACCTCACTGCACTCCGCCCCCGCTCTTTCCATCCCCCCCCTCGTCTATATTTCATCTCCCCGCGGCTCGGCTGTCAAAAGCAAACGCAGTAATCTAAAAATAGTATTTTTAAAAATATTATATTTCCACAAATATTTTTACATCTCAGCAGAAGTTTAGAAGGGAATGGATATCTACGCGTTTACAAGACTTATGTTCTGTTATTGCTGGGTTAAGTGGCCACTTGATCTATTTTAACACTTTCTACAACTTCGGTTAACTTCAGTTTTGCGAGAGTTAACAAAGAGATTTTAAACTGCTTTCAAATATTTGAAAATTATTGTGCCAGAAAGAAGCAAGCTATAAAACTCAAAATAAAATCAAATCACACACAATTTTTTCAAGATTTAAAATTTGATAACGGCTGTATTGGTTAAATAATTGTATTTTTTATTGACATCCCAACAGAGACAGAGAAACTCTGGAAACGAATGTGAGTTATCTAGGCGTTTACGGGGCTTATGACCTGTCATTGGCTGGGTTAAGTTGCCACTTGACGTACTACAACATTCCCCATTCCGCCTATCATCTGATAACCATATATGACTCCATTCCGCCCATCATCTGATGGGGAATGTTGTAGTACGTCAAGTGGCCACTTAACCCAGGCAATGACAGGTCGTAAGCCCTGTAAAACGCCTAGATAACCCACATTCGTTTCCAGAGTTTCTCTGTCTCTGTTGGGATATCAATAATATCTGATATCAGCCCAGCATGAGTATAATCCAGTAATTTGTCTACAAGTATTTGTATTCATATATACTTATTTCAGACGGTTTTCTTCCATTTCTTGACTATTCCTGCAAGTTTTGGACAATTTGTCTCCCGTACTGACCGTTTCTCACAGTTTTCTAGACCATTCGCCCCCTGTTTTTAGACCATACATCCTTATTTCAAACTGTTTGCTCCGGTTTTGAAGAGTTCTCACTGGTTCTGGATAATTCATCCCCTGTTCAGTTCACCTCAGTTTTCTAGACCATTCCGCCCCCTAAGCCGTAAACCCCTCGACTCACCCCCCTAACTATTGCACCATAAACCCAGCTGCACAATAATGATCACTCTCAAACAACTCTCTTAAGGACATCCTGTTGCCGAGACGCTCATTAATTAATTTCGTAATGTGGGTTATTTCATTATGATACGGAGTGTTTCATTTTCTGTCGGTAAAATTTTAATCGGGGGTTAGGAAAATTATGAATGATGAAAAAACGACTAAGTACTTCTTCAGTAAATGAACAATTGGTGTAACTTAACAACTTGCCGTGCTTTTTATGAGGACTAGTCTATTGCTAAATCCATAGATATGACAAGATGTAGAAAAAGAGTCGAAGAGAGAAATTTATGCAGTAGGTTAAGATAGGTTGGGTTTAAATAAAATAATATAAATCAAATGGCTATTTAAAAGCAATATCCTTTATAATAGGTTATGAAATTTTATACAGTAGGTTAATGATAGGTTAGGTTAATAAAATAATTTAATCAAATAGATTTTTAAAACGCGAAATTTGACAATACATAATGAAGGCGTAACCCAATCGCGTATCAACCAATCACAGCTTAGCCCGCTTTTACGCTTTACTCTACAAAAACCAGAGACTAAAAATGTTTTGAAATTTGGACAGCTGCACGGCAAGTTTTTGCAAGCTTCACGACACCCCGAACAATTTTTGCTAGTAAATTTATTATGTTCTTCTTTATTATTTTTAATTAAACTATATATATATGTATACCTACTGTGTGCCAATGCAGCGCTTTACGAGGGGAAAATAGTGGTAGTACCTAGAACATTGAAATAATTATTATTTTTCTATATTTATCTCAAGGTAATGAAAATACTTTTTAAGGCACTTACATTTTGTATACGATACTGTCACCACAAACAATGTGACAATTTTGACCCGCTTACGACGCATTATTTTATTTACGTACTGGCGCATGAAGTGTGCATCGCAGAAACGTAGGTGTACATTGTACATTGAATATAAATGCATTTGATAGACTGCAAGCTATGTTAACTTAATTACTGCATATTAAATACGCGACCAAATGCTTTCATTGCCCCTATCACTGTCTCGGCTCTAAGATTGTCATAAACACATTCACCCTAACCTGCTCAAGGAGCTGGCCCCGCCCAAGTCAGCGCCCAGCATCCATCAGCTCTCCGTGTATAAACCTGTAGGATGGTCATCGACGGATCTGTCAGGACGGCGGGGATCCTTGCAGGTGGTAAATAAAAGCAGCTCGGGTTCAGGCTCTCCCGAGGGGCATCGGAGCCTACGATTCCCAAGCCAAAGCGAGACACAATGAGCAGATTAAAGTGTCGGCATGTTGTGTGACCCTTTCATTACTTGAACAGAAAATTTGATGGCCAAAATGAGCGGAGTGGTGGATTAATTTTCTTAACCATGGAAAAACAAAGAAGTTTAATAAACCTTGATGCGCGATGGCTTATAGCGACTCCTAATAATGATCACTAATCAGTCTGTCAATAAAGAGTCTTTTCAGAGCAGGAACTCTCGTCTCTTGATTCTATACAATAACTCCTCAACAATTGGTTTGACCCCAGACTAAATTCCATAGAATTTGAATGTGTCTTTAATTATTTGCGAATTGCGTATTTTGCTGCCATATTTGTTCATTACAAATATTGTTAGCTACGCCAATGATATGTAAATATCACGTAACAAAAAATTAATTCATGTTGTTTACACACTGGTATTCTCCTAGAAAACATGCGTTTTATAACTAAATGTAAATCGTAATTTTTTTACTGTTCGCCCATTAAAACATCAAACACTTTTTATCCCTCTGTTTTGAAAAAAAATATCTCTGATATTTCTCTAAAACATATTTGAATTCGTCTTTCGAACGTTCCAAGGTTTTTGACACTTTTTTTTTTTTTTAAATGAAATAATTTATGCCTTCTTTGTGTAAGTGTGTGCTTTGAGTAAAATGTCTAGAGAATTATTAGAGTATACTTGATCAAATGTTTTTAATTTATTTCTTGGCTAAATTCAAATTCTTCTGCGTCTTTGGTACTTTATGCTCGTTACCCATATAAACGACTTGCTGAGTAAATTTTCGCGCTAAATATCCCCAGTAAATATCCCCCACATACATAAAATAACAACATTTTATTTTATATTACAAACTGTCTATCAACACAACACTAAACTTCTCTTTTTCTGAACTTTTTTAAACCAGTTTTAAAATATTTAAACCAGTAGTTAATAATCTACACTGAATATCAAAAAAAACATCATAAATTATTTATTTTTTTAAAATTTTTAGCACATATACCCAAAAGGAAATTTAAAAGCAACAAAAGAAACATTTAAAGTTTAAAATTATTTTTACTTTAAATTTTAATTTTGGCATTAAAAGTAATTTTTTTAATTTTACAAAAACCAATTAAAATTAATTTATATTCCCAATCAAAAGTACATTTTTTAAAATTTTAAAAAAACAATTAAAAAATTTGGGCTTTAAAGGAAAAAACCCCATTTTCAAAAAAAAGTTGTAAAAAATTTACAAAATACTTTAATATTTAAAAAATGTTTAAAAAAAGGAAATCAAAATTTCAATTTACTTGTTCGAGCTTCCCAAAAATTTGGTTTTAAATTTAAAGGGCCTTATAGTTATGCAGGTGTTCGATATAATATCAGCTAGTCTTGATTATTATAGGTTTTTAAAAAGTTAAATCTCCCATGATTTTCATTCCACACGGTACTCGGTCGACGTATGCTCATATCGAGTACTGCAGTGTTCTTGAAATTGTGGGAAATCGTTAAAAATTCAAGCTCGGTGACCCCGGATCCTCATTGACATTCTCTTTGGGACTACTTTTACGACCTGTCGGATCGTAAGCATATTGGCTTGTCAGCTGTCTACTGTCAGGCAATATTGGAACGCGAAGTCTTGAGAGCTTCGTTGACTTGAAAACAGTCTCTTCCGAAGTTCGAAATTTTATTGCTTATTGCCTAAAATTTATTAGTTTTGACAAGATAAACACACAGGCAGTCTTTTAGGCTCGTTATTTCATCTATCATTTTAGTCTGTTTGTTAATCGTTTATCCTCCTAATATTGCCTTTTGGATTGAAACATTTATTGCTTGCATTTTTAGAATATAAGTAGCTAAGAAGGTAAGCTTCGCTATCGTTTCTCCATTTTTTCACAAAATTAAGCAATTTTCATTTTGTTCCTGCACGCCTGCTAACAAGTATATCAATTATTAATTTAATAGGTATTTTAATCTCTATGTTTGATTGTCTGCTCGACTAACAAATTTTATTGGTATACGAGTGCTTCCATGCGTCAAGTGTTAACCCGTAGGACAATTGCACTTTTTTTACAGTATGCCACTCATCGCACCTCAATACATTGCTAACTCACCGATACGAAGAAAGACCTCGCAATGGATATAAAGTTATACTAAACAATATTGATGTTTTTCCACTCAAATCTAGTGCAGTTTTTGCCGCCGAACAGTGTCTGGATGCATCTCTAGGCTGTATATGTAAGAGCTTACCTTCTGTGTGTGATCATTTAAATATTGTCCCATGTTGTAAAAGCCCGTGATGGGCTGCTTAAAAAACAATTAACAATAAACTACACAATAAAATAATAAACATATTTGTTCCATATTTTCACATGTACGAGTTATAATATTTTTAAATAATAGGGTATCTGCTTTAGGAATAAGGAGTAATGCGCACTTTACATGGGACAGAAAACTGTCCAGTTTCTTGTCCAGTCAATACAAAAACTGAATGGAACATTATATGGTTAGCGCGATGTTTGGCTGACCTGACATAATGTTTTTTTGTGTCAAAGATTATGACATATTTACAATATTATCTATATTAACAAATTCCTGTGTGCAAACCTACGATCGTGCTTAAAAAATAGTATATATTTGACAGACTGAATTGTTTTTTGAACAAGAAACTGGACAAAAACTGTACAGTTTTAAGCTTCGCGTAAGCTGCGCTTAAACATTACAGAGACGAAAAAAACAACCAAAAGAGAATTTTAAATATGTGCCTGAACTCTTCCCACCAACAAAATTATAATAATTTGACGTGTAAACGTCGCATCCAGAGGGTGGATGTAAAAAGTACAAGTTTAAAATATAAACAACATTTTGAAACTCTTGTTAAAAAACTGGATTACCCATGGCAGGCAGCTTACATAAATTATAATACTTACATATAATAGGGTTCTTTCCGATAACACGAATATTTTTAAAAACGTTATAAATATTTCAAGTATATTTTTACAATTCCAACAATATAAAACACAATGATCAAAAATGTCGTTTTCGTTTATAAATTTATGTTTTAAAAACACGAAAATACGAATGATTTTTAACGCCCGTTATTGGCTAATGACGTCATACCTGTCTACCGTGAAAGGAGTGAAATTCATTCCGCCTATATTGCTGTGACGTCACACCGCATGCGCGCCAAATGGAGGATTTCGCGAGCGATTTGAAAAAGTGTTATTTCAAACCGCGCTAGAAAATTCATATGACATCGGAATTTTTTTTTTTTAAATCCCTTGATATTGTAATTTTTCAATAATTTTTTTAAATAAAAAATAAAAAATCGGTAAGAACCCAATTATTATGGTCAACCAAGTGCGAAAATCTCGATCATTTGAAGAGAAAATTATCTGTCTTGCGCATCAGCACCAGTACAAGGTAACACAATTTTTTTTTTTTTTTTCAAAATCATATTTAAGTAGATATTTCAATCGACCCCTCTGGGAATCGAACCGTGAACTTATGCATGGTAGCCCAACGCGCTATCCACTACACCACGCGGCAGCAAAAATATACATTTATTCCTTTATCAACACTTAATGATGCATTGGGCACTACATAGGTAGTAGTTACATTAATGTAGTGAAAAAAGAACGGGATATTCTAATATATTGAATGGGTATACACATACACTCGAATTATGTACAAAAAAATAATATATTAATAATTCAAAATCTAAGTCACAAAATTGATGCACCGAGCAGTGAAAATGTTTGAAGAAATTCCAGAAGAGATAAAAAAAGAAAAAAAAGTGTCTTATTTAAGTCTAGATTAAGAAAATATATCGCAATTAATATTAAATAATTCTGTTTAAGGTTTTGCTATTTGCACAAAATAATAATGTGTTTATATTAGGACATACGTAAAAAATTTGGTATGTACTACTTTAAGAACAAATAAATAAATAAATCAATCAATTAAACACAGGATATCACAATTTTCCAAACTGTATGTAGCTGTGAAATTATTTCAAATCTATTAGCTCACCAAAGTTTTAGAACCACTGCGCGCTGCATTTTCAGTTTAAAACGACAAACGAAGGATACCTCTATTCTCAAAGGTTTTTTACGCCCTCTCTCTCCTTCCCTCCCTTAAGAAGGGATGGGAGGGAAAGGGACGCATTTTCAGGTTTTCAGGCGTGAATGTGAGGCTGAAAGAACAGCTTTTCAGGCGGTTTTAATGGGATTAAATTTTACGAGAAGCGGCGGCCGATACTAAAGTCATTCATCCCGGCATTAGTGTTCTAGTTGCATAATGTCATTGCATAAGACAAATTGCATTCGAGTTTTAAAATACAGTAAACAACATTTTGAGCGTGTCCAAATACTTGTAGACAGAAACCGGATTACACCCATTACGGGCTAGCATTAAATTACAATAGACATCTAAACAGAGATGAGAAGTTTGAAAGGGAATATGGATATCTAGGCGTTTACATAGCTTATGACCTGTCATTGCCTGGGTTGAGTTTTTCTTTTTTTTTTTCAAATAAAAAAAAACATTTAATATATTGAGATAAACTAAAATTTATTGATTTCGGGGTTGATTTCAAATAGTCGGATATAACTGTGCCGGAAAGCAGGAAACAAGCTGTACTGGAGTTTATTTCAATATTACGTACTAACAATAAATAATTGCAATATATCTTGATTATTTATCATGCGTACGCTTTATAGATAACTAATTTCTTCCTTAAGCAAGCTAAGCGATCTGCCGCCAGTTCCATTGTATCCTCCCAAGTCAGGCCTACGTCCCGCGGCTCTGACGCAAACTGCCGACGGTTTATCAACAGTATAAAACAAGAGTGTAAAATAGGCAAGCGGGGTAGGGCTCACGGGAGGCATGCGAAGTATATGGCCTAGCCAGCCGAAACGCCTTCGCCGGATGACTGTAGATACCAAGGGTTGCTGCGTCCGTTGCCTCACCTCCGTGTTCCGTGCAAAGTCAAACCACTGCACACCTAATATTCTTCTAAGATATCTATTTTCAAAACTCAGAATGTTGCTATTTTTGGCTCTGGTTTGGTGCCATGATTGAAGATCGGATATCAAAAACCTGATGACTAAGAAAAAAGCCTTATATTCTCTTAATGATATTCAAAAGCCATTGAACTTTCCTACCAGCCCTTTTTGGATTAGCAATTTTGAAAGAATTTTAAATTTCCATTGAAATTTCTAAAGTGAGGGATGGTTTGACTTTCCTCTTGGGAAGATGGTATTATTTCACGCTGAAAGTTTTCAAGGGGTGCTTTTTGCTACCTGAAAATAACACTGCAACACCGGGGATGATATAATTTTTATTTTGATGGTTTTTTAGATTTAATTTAGAAAAAGCAGTACCCTAACTTTTTGCTTCAGGTTTTATTATTGCGAATGGGAGTTATTGATTTATACCTAAACTTTTGTTTCGCCAGTAATATATTTATATTCATTAAGAAACAATCATCTTGATTTTAAAAGAAATCTACGCAACTATTAACTCTAAGCGGCTTGTGCTTGAAAACAGGAATCGAGTCGTGTCAAATTGGTGATTCGAACCGAGGATCTCTGGACTTAAGACCGCGACGTTACTCGGCACGTTGTATACCAATGCAGTGCCCTATGCACCATTTGGTGCGGATAAGGAAAATTAGTACTAGTTGTTTCGCCCTGTTTTCATTTCATTAAACATTTCTAAACTGTTTTAAAATGCATTAACCCCTTCAAGTACTGGGTTTAAACGATCCTCGGCATCCGGTGATGAATCCTCGGGTTACCTATACAAAATGTTGATTCATGACTTTTACAATGGGGTTCTTTCCGATTTTTTATTTTTTACTTCTAAAAATTGATTGAAAAATTACAATATCAAGGGAATTTTTTTTAATTTTATGATTTCATATGAAATTTTCTAGCGCGGTTTGAAATAGCGCTTTATCAAATCGCTCGCAAAATCCTCCATTTGGAGCGCATGCGGTGTGACGTCACAGCAATATAGGCGCTTACTACGGAATGAATTTCCCGCCTTTCACGGTGGACGGGTTTATGACGTCATTAACCAATAACAGGCGTTAAAAATCATTCGTATTTTCGTGTTTTTAAAACATAAATTTTTTAATAAAAACTAAATTTTTGAGTATTGTGATTTATTTCGTTGGAATTGTAAAAATATACTTTAAATATTTATAACGTTTTTAAGAATATTCATGTTATCTGGAAGAACCCCATTGTATTTTTCATGTATATTTTTTATCCGTGTGTAGTTGGTATGGTACTTGGGTGTTTGTGACGTTGTTCCCCTCTGTAATTGGGCCCTCCTAGCCTGTTAAGGTGGTTAAAAAAAAATAAATAAATAAATAATAATTTTTCCGGAGTAAAAAGGTTTGATAGAAGATTAGCATGGTGTTATATTTTGATTATTTACGGAGATATTAATTATTTCGTTAAATTTTGCAACGCGGGTTACATCACCGCAACGCGAGGTTTAAATTTACTTGTGCTAGAAGCACTCACTTTTACTAAACTACCCCTAGAAAAACAGACACGCTTTGTTTTTTTTTTTAATTTTTTATTTTTTTTTTATTTCAATATATACAAAAAAGAAAACAATACATGTCCTACTGAGTTGCCTACTGCAACTCGTCAGAAACTGGTTTTTTCAAATTTTTGTTTTTTAAGTTTTTTTAATTTCGAATGTTTTTTGTTTTAAATTTTTAAAATTTAAAATCCTATTATATGAAAAAAATATAAAAACCAAAATTAAACAAAATCATATGGGTAACTTTGAAATTTTTTTTAAACAAGGGGAACCCCTAAGCCAAAAATAATACCAATATGTTTTCCAGAATGGGTTTCGACATTTGCCCATCATATAAATCTTAAAAAAACCAAAAAGGCCCCGTATTGAATCCCCAAACACTTTGAAATTTTTTAAAATATTTTTTATCTATTTTCGTCCCTTTGTTTTTTTACGTTAAAAATAGTTTTTCGCTAGGGTTTTGAACTTTGAAAACATTACAAAAATTTAAACTGTTTTTTTTTTAAATGAAAAATTTAAAAGTAAAAACAACAAATTTTATCCGTTTAAAAAAAAACCCCTCGAATGTTAAAAAAAAGTTTTTATTTCCCAAAAACTTTCCATTTAAAGGGTTAAATAAAAATAAATAAATATAACATTTTTAAACTTTAAAAAATTAAAATAGATTAATAAACATTGGTTACAAAAGAGACAATCCCCAAGAAAAATAGGCATAGCCTGTGCGGGGTTTGTTAAACATAAGTAGTTTTAAATAACCCAAGTTTAGAACCCCCTTATTAAAAAAATTTTTAAAGTATTAACTTATAACCCCCTATAATATGGGACAGTTTACTACACGTTTTCGGGGTTGCAGTCTAAAAAACGGGTCCCGTATTAAAACCCTAAAACTGCATGAAAAACTGTTTCCCTTTAGTGTCAGTTTTTAACCCTGACATGACATTTAAAATTTTTTTTATGAAAAACTTTTTTAAAGTAGCCCTTTGGGTTTATGTTTGTTTTAAAAATACTAAAAAACCCAAAAACCTTTTTTTACATTATTAGTAAAAAAACCCAATTTCCTAGAGCAAACATACGAAATAAACTTAAAATCCCCGTTTCAAAAATACACATAATTTTATGGGCGGCCCCCCTTTTTTGAAAAGAAAGTTTTTTAAACAAAAAACTGAAAACATTTTTTTTTTCCTTTGAAAACAAAAACTTTTTTTTTTGAAAAGTTTTTTTTCTTAACCCAAAAGAAAAATTTTTTCCATAAAAAAACCCGGGCCCTTTTTTTGTTTTTTTTTCCGGAAAAAATTAAATAAATGGAAAAATTAAAAAAAAAACAAATTTCATTAAAACCCTTTTCAACCTTTTGGGGCCCATTTTTTTTATTTTTGTTTTTAAAACCACTAATTAAAATTTTTTAATTTTAAATTTTCCCATTACCAAATTTTTTTAATGTAAAATTTAAAAATTTTTTTTTCCACCTAAAATTGATTAAAGGTCCAATAAGGGGGCAATTTTTTTGGCTTTTTTTTTGGGGGTTTTGCAATCGGGGAAAAACTTTCCGGGATATTGGGTGATTTGCAACACAAACTTTTTAACATTAATTTATTTAATTTTTTAAAATTTTTTAAAAAAAAGGGGTTTATTTTTAAATTTTTTAAATAATTTTTTTTAAAAAAAGGGGTTTACAAATTTTTAAAACAGTTTTTTAAACAAAAAAATTTTCCCGACCATTTTTTTTAAATGGATCGGAAAAAGGTTAAAATTTTTTCTTTTTTCTAGGGGGGGGTTCAAAAGGAAGTTAGGCCCGGGGTTTTTTTTTTTTAAAGGGGGCCGCCCACTTTTTTTGGGTTTTAAAAAACTCCCCTTTTGTGGTGTTTTGGGGGTGCCCGGGTCCAGGGGAACGGGTTTTGAGAAACGGATTTTTAAAAAAGGGGGGGTTAAAAAGAACCTTCAAGGTACTAGGGGGGGAAATTTGGTTTTTTAGGGTTTAGGGGGCCCTAAGCAGAAAAAATAAAACTGATTGGGTTAAATAATATTACAAAAAAAACATACGATTCCCAATTACTGGTACAATTAACGTATAAATAGAGGCGAGAAGTTTGGAAGGGAATATGAATATCTAAGGGGTTTACAGGGCTTAAAGACCTGTCCCCTCGGTGGGTTTAAAAGGGGCACTTTAAAATATTTAAAAACAATTTTTTTATTCCGATAGTATTTGAAAACATACGATGCAAATTTAATGCAAGCCCCTCATGGGTGAAACCCGTTTAAAAATCAATTTAAAAGTAATTTTTGGGCACACACCCCCATAGGTGTTTCCAAGGGTTATGACCTGTCATTTGGGGGGGGTTTAAAAATGGGCCCCTTGATTTATTACAACATTCCCCCTTCCGCCCAATTTTCTGAAAAACCAAAAAAAATGAAAATTTTTTTAAACTTTTATATAAATTTAAACTCGGGGTTTTGTAATATCACCCTTTCAAGGAAATTTTTCACTAGTGGGATCTGGTTTTAGGGAAAAATTTTAAGCATTTTGGGGAAAACAATTTTTATATTTTAAACATTTAAAAAAATTGTTAAAAAGAATTATGGTTAAAATTTTAAAACAAATTAAAATTGGAAAAGGGCATCTTTTAGGCCTCTTCAAATAAGTTTAAATTTAAGGTTTTGGGTTTGGGCCCTTTTTTTTTTTAAAACCCCCTAAAAAGGCCAGGAGGCCCAAATTTCAGAGGGGGAAAAAAAGCACAAACCCCCAGGGGTTGAGAAAAAAAAACTTTTTATTAACCTTACCTACACCCAAAAGAGATCGAATTTCCCAAAAAGCTTTTTAATCTTCTTAAAGATTCCCAGTGGGGAAAATTCCCCTTTTATTTGTGAAATTACGAACCCCGGGGTTCAAAATATACAAATTTTTTTAAAAATTTTACATATAGGTTTTTCAGATGATGGGCAAAAGGGGGAAAGTTTTAAAAACATAAAGGGGGCCACTTAAACCCCCGCCAATGAAGGTCAAAAGCCCTGGAAAAGCCCAGATAATCCACATTCGTTTCCCAGAGTTTCTCTGTCCCTGTTGGGGTATCAATTAAAATTTTGTTTTGACCCAGCAGGGTATAAAACTAGTTTTAAATTTGTCTAAGTATTTGTACCTAACTAAACTAATAACCATCACGCCATTCCCCGAAGGGGTAGGCAGAGAGGATAGAACGCACACCACTCTGTCCTGGCATACTTTCTTGCTTCCTCCACATTCAATTCATTTCTCATGCACGTACGTCAGATTATTTCGAACTTCTTACATGCCCACTTTAAAGCACTTGTTTTACTTGATCATGCCTATGTTTTCTCAGGCCTTCCTCGACTTCTACATCCAGGCACAGTTGCATCATATATTTTTTTAGCCAGTCTTTCATATCATTCGCACTTACTGACCGTACCAACGTAAAAGCCTTTGCTTAATTTTGTTCGATAATGCTTATCTCAGCCTCTGCACTCTGCTCTAATTTCGAACATTAGTTCAACTATAGTACAATAGACATATGATACATAATCTATGTAGCATTGGCATTATGAGTGTGATGGTTTAGCTAGCTGCAGCTAGTAATAATAAACTGTTGTAATTTGTTTTTTGTATCAGAAGTTTCAAACACGATAAAAACGCTCACGATAAGTGAAAAATTAAAAGGACAAATCTATTATCAGTGCCTCCTATGGATTCGTCAAACTCTCTGATTATATTCTGGGTTCTAGAAGGAAATATAGAAAAGTTTGGTGCCTTAATTTTTCATTGATTAACTCACAAAATCTGTTCTGATAGCAATTTTGACATTAATATCCAGTTTATAGCAATAAATTGCATTGTTGATAACATAATCATGTGAGAAAAAGGTGTTTTTTATTTCCATACTTTTCCAATTTCATTCAAATGCGAAATGTAAAAGTACCTGTATTCCGTGGTGTCAGCTAATCCATACGCTAATACAATGCAAGCTATTACCTGAAAAACTTTTTTTAATAAAATAATAACCGTAATGGATTGCAATAATTGGTAATCCGAATGTATAAAACTGTAATATTGAGACTGGCTCGATTCGGTCAATTATTTAATGTTATTAGCTTGGTAACATCAAACATCAAAATCCATGCAGTGGAAAGGTGGACATTTTGATGGCACAGTGTGAACAAGTTTTTGAAATAATTCTATGAATCCGTCAGGCAATATTCCCATTGTACTTCATGTATGGGGTTCAGATATGATAAAAATGAAAAGCACAATGCACGTAAATATTAATTCTTTTGATGTGAATATCGGAGTTAAAATTTTATTTTAAAATATTCGATTGATCGAGTGATTCTAAAGATTTATCGAAAAAATAAGGTAAAAAACGAAAGAGAAGAGAAACATATAGATCTATGGAACACAGGTTTCCGACGAGCTTGAGGATGTTACATCTACCTCATCTGACACATCTACCAGTTGATTCGCCGGGGCACCTATTATACTTTTATTAATGTGGAGGTTCCTAGGCCATCAAAACAGAATTTGTTCTATTCATGTACTTCTTAAGAGGTAGAGTTCGACTCCCAATATTTGTTGCTCAATCCGAGGGAGAGAAGGCGCTTTTGACGCAGGTGATTTCACAGATGATATGGATAAAATCGATACACAAAACTTTTGTCTCTCACTTTAGTTAATCTTAAGCCGCTCGTGATCACTTGTATGAATTGAAGGCATGGATCATGAATAATGAAATGATAAAAATTTATCAATCTGGGTACACAATTATTTATATTAAATAAATCCTATAAATTATCCCACTCCTGATAATGCTTTATCTCACATTCTCTCTCAGCCTTAGTTTTTTTTAAATTTAGAGTTTCACTTCTACCGGGGGTGAAACGGCACACATGTTTTTTTTTTCGTCATTCGCTTCACTATAACAATTTTTTATAGATTTCTCTATAAATGATGTCGGCAGAGATAAAGATTTCAATTATTATCATTGTACAATCCTTTTTTGTACCCATATGTGCTAGGACAATGCTTCGGTACACCAAGAATGATGAGTTTTACGCTTCTGATTTAGTTTCGTATTTTTATGTGAAAAAACTCATTTAAATAGATATTTCATATTGACGGGAATTGAATCCGCGCCCTCATGCATGGTAGCCAACGCCCTTCTAATTACACCACTGCTATGTGAATTATTTAAAATTATCCGTAATTTTTAACCGTAATTGATAAAAGTCCCCAAAAAATCCCGGGTTTCCATATTCCCAAAAAACCCTAAAATGGTACTGAAAATTTTTAGGTTTTCCCCGAAATCCCGCTACCTTTTTTTTGGAAAAATCTATGATTTTAAAGGGGGAAAACGACCAAAGGGGAATCAAAAAAAAACCCGCCCCCGGCTGTTTCAAGTTAGGGGTTTTTTAGGAGGAGGTGACTCCCGAAATAAAAGGGAAAATACAAAACAACTTTTTGTTTTTTTAGGTCGGATTTAAAAATTGATCGGAAAATTTTTTTTGGGCCCCTTACTACCTTTCCTTTATCCGCACCCCCAATTTGGGGCATAGGGACTGCATTTGAAAAACCAAATGCACCGTACTTAATATCTGTATTAAAATGAAGGGGAAATGATCAAATTTTTTCTAAATTTTCACCGGGGAAGGCGTTTCGGGTGGCTAGGCCTATACTAGTTTTGCCTCCCCAGAGCCAAAAAATGCTTTCCCAATTTTCAAGACAAAACGGGATCTCGGGGGTCCTTGGGCGTCCATTGTTGATAATTCGCCGTCGTTTGCGTCAGAGGTGGGGGACGTGGACTTGACTTGGGAGGATTTTTGCGGCCCAATCGCTTGAGTTGGAGGCATTTTTTGGAAAAACCCTATGCTCCCCAAAGGGAAACGATGGGATGAAGATGAGATGATGATGTCTTTTTCATTTTTTCATTATACCTTAAACCCCCCCTATTTTGGAGCATAAAAAAAACCCCAAACCCTCCAGGCCAAACGGTCGGGCCCCCGCTCCCCGCATTTCCCCCCAAGTTTAAGTCCCCCGTCCCGCCTCGAAAGCAAACTGGGCCGGGCGGGGAAATTTTCAAAAAGGGGACGACCACCCGGAACCCCGAAAGCCTTGAAAATAGGCAAGATTGGGTTTAAAGGGTCTCGGGAGGGATACGCCCCTATTTGGGCCCCGCCCGCGAAACGCCTTCGCCGGGGGACAGGAAACCAAAAAGGGGTTTCGTTCCCCTTGCCCCCACCTCTGTGTTTCCTTTCAAAATCAAACCACCCCACACCTAAAAATTTTTCCCAAGACACCCTTTTTTCAAAAATTAGTATTTTTGCTGTCTTTGGGGCCCAGTTAGTGCCACGATTCGCAGCCTAGAGAAGAAAAAAGGTTTTGGGTGCAGGAGTTTTAAAAGGGGGGCAATTTTTTTTTTAAAAACCCAAATAAATACCCATCTCCAGACAGCCTTTATACTGTTTAAAAGCGGGGCCCGTACTCCAAAACCCCACCCCAGTTCCCCCCGAACTCTGCCGTTTTCTGTCAGGGCGCTCCAAGTATTTAAGCTCTTTGCCCTTGACCGATGTTTTCTTAAATTATCCGTTTAAAAAAATAAAAAAACTCATTTTTTCTGAAAAAAACGGGCCCTTTTAAATCAGTACCATTAAAAATAAAAAATTTTTGGGGCTAACACAATTTTTTCTTGCGTTGTACAGATCTTATGTGATTTAAAACGAAATTCATATATGTTTTTATGCAATTTTTTTCTTATGCCTTTTTGCAAAGCTAAGAAGGCATTATCGCCTTATTTCTTGGTAGTTCGGACGGTCAAAAAGTACATTTTGTTTCCAAGGGTGCCCCCCCCCGTGGGGCCTAGCTTAATTCGTACTTTATGATGCGGTAGAAATCTCCCATAGGACCATTCCGAACATTAAAGGCAAGGCCCATAAAAAAAATATGTCTCCTTCGCGTGGATCGGAAGATGACAAATTTTTTGAATATTGACAAAAAAATTATATTGAGACAAACTGAGAAAAGTGTAGACCTATGGATTTAACAACTAACCGTACATTTAGAAGTTTCCCATGTACATTGCAATGATATTAATATTATCATTGCCATATTAAATAATTAAATTGCTGTTAAAAAAAATATAAAATTAAAATGTGATGAATGTCTCGCTTTACTAACATATTCTAGCGGTTTACAAGTTGAGAGGAAAAGGGACAAGATGTGTACTTTTTATTTCTTATTTGCTAAAAGTCCAAAAAAAGTAGTTGTAACTCAGAACTTGTTGGCAGTTTTTAGTAAATTAAACCGTTTAAAAAAAACACGATGTCCAAGCGGGAAACCAGTGAATCCTACAATCATACTTAAAGTCGACATTAGAAGGTATACATATATAATAATTTTACCTAATAGTTATCGAGGCAAATTGAGTAATACGTAGATACTGATTTGAGAATATGAACAGAATTGGATAACGGAATTTAGTCAAATAAAAATAATAAGCATATATAAACACAATAGCAAAATCTCCGAAATTTTACATAAGTCTTACTGGCAATTTTATTTATATCTGCAGGTACACGTGAGAAGCTTAACAGAGAGAATAAAATATATATCAAGTGATAGTATATACACATTCAACTCCAAATATGATTTACAAATCAACCCATATTTACAGGTTGCTTTGTACTACGGATTTAGATTATACTCCATGTATAGTACTAATATTAAACAAACGTTTGTTTAATTTCATAATAGTCCTAACAAATTTAGAAAATTAAAAATTATACCATATTACTATGGAACATAATGAAAGAAGTGGTGATTCTATCACTAAAATATGAAGAAAAATAATGTTATACATATAGCGACCTAGACCTCGGCGTTTAGAAAGTTTGTAGAAACTTTTTTAATTTAAAATCCAATTTTCAATCGTTACGGCCGAGCACAATCTATATTCCTTATCTCTATGGAACAAAGATTTTCTTGGAAAATTAATCATGCATAATATTCACCTCCAACTATTTCGGTACCTATGCTCAATCTCCAACGACCCTATGTGGTTCATACTGGAATGCGGCCATAAAGTGCCTGTTGATCTCCAGGCCACGGCGATCGGCCGCCAGCTCCCGTGCTTCCCTTTGAAGTCAAGTCCAACGCCGACGCATGCTCTGACGGCAAAGCTGGGCGGTGAATTGGTCAACATTGGAAGTACCAGGACGTCCGAGAACCTTGATGCCTTGTAAAATAGGAAGCATCGGTGGCGGCTACTCAGGGAGGCATACCGTAGTACATGGCCTAGCCAGCCGACACGCGCCTTCGAAACCGGAGGACAGCTGTCCTAATCAAAGGGTTGCTGTGTCCGTTTGAAATTACCTCTGTGTTCCTTACAACGTCAAACTACCGCAACACCTAATTGTTCTACTAAGACACTAGTTCGCAAAAGCACAGAGTAGTCTGTCAATTATAATGCCCTGGTAAGGTGCGCATGATTTCGCAAGCCATAGAGTATGACATGGGACATTTTAAAAAGTAAATTTTCCTTTGTCAAGTATTCTTTAATTCATGAAAAGTCTGTGATCAGAGACAAGATTGAAACAGATAAAGGGTTTTCACAAAACTGTTTACTCAGATGGAGATTCGAGACGAACTAGAAATCAAATAGTTTAAATTAACCTTATTTTATAAAACTGGTTATAGGTGTTATAATGGACATGTTGATTTAAACATGAATTAACATCCCAAGTGGGCCGCTAGATGACGCGTTATTAAATTATGTTATCTTTCGCCTCATTACAACATGAAAACCCTACCCAAATGCTACGTGAGTGAAACCGTGTAAAGAACAGTACGTATAAAATTACTCAAAAAAATTAATGATAAGGACTTTCCACACTGCGATGAGTATATCGAAATTTTTTAGGACATTATGCATACTAATAATTTGCGTATATCGGTGGAAGTTTAAGATATCGGACGTTATAATGTACTTGCGTTCAATGAAATCGCGGATCATTGTGTTATATAGTGTTTTAGCAGTGTTTAAGATATTGTTGCCTAATATTAAAGCAGACAATAGTGGTAGCGGAGAAGAGAATTCACTTCAACACTTTATTTTGTGGGAGTATAAGTTCTTTACATCGGGCAAGCGAGAAATAAAAAAAAAGAATTTTATGACAATTTTAAGAAAAAACAAAATTTTGGCCCTGTACACTTTACGCACATATGTATGTAGAGCCATTCTGTGGGATTCTGAATGAGGCTCTCATAACTGGATAATATCAAACTATATATATTTTCCAATAGAATGTCAACACAATTGCGAACCAATATCAAATAAGGCAAATTTATTTACAATTTTCAATCTCTGTCGCAATACAAATACAATATATTGGCATACTAATATCAATAGATGTTCATTAATTGTGCAGAATATTAATATAGGTGAACAATTGAGAATATGAATTTCCGAACTTAGTTAACATTATTCAAGGAAATATAGTATAGAATATTATTTTTATTAAATATAGCAAAGACATACAAAAATTTATTTAAGACATCAATCAGTAAAGGTTTAGCGCAAGCTCGGCTTAGTTGGTGTGAATTGGACTTAAAACTATTGTCGTCCAGCGATAGACAAAAAGATGCTAAAACCCAGCAAAAAAAGATTAAAGATTTTATTGGCACATAACTCCATTTACTTTTCCCATAGAAACAGCGGGACTTCTCTTATGGCTGGCGGTTAATAACCATCATCCAACACATGACCACTAGTTGGTTAATTTTGAATAATTTGCTGATAACAATCAAAAACCGAATCTGGGTGTCTTCGTCAACTCTAACAGGTAGAGAGAATGTGACCAGACGAAATAAATAAATCGGATTGTATTGCTTAACACAAAAAAATTAGACAGACCTTGCAACTAAAAATTTTGACAAGAAGGAGACGTTCATACGCCAGAGACAGTTTCGAAAATGCCACCTAAATAAAAACACTATGCTATTGTAATTAGTACCGTGGTTGATGGATGAGTGGGATCCCAAAAACAATAGAGAAGGAGAAGATCTGGATAAATTTAATTAAAAACACAATAAAAACGTACGTTCTCTGGGGATTGGAGTCACAAGACATGAGGGAAAACGGCCAGAACAAAGTGATATGTTACCGATGCCTTCCCCTGGGAAGATAAAAATAATTCCACCAACGAGCTCAAAAAGGGTTTTTAAAGATACTGATATTACTATTGCGGGATAGTAAACAGCACACAGCCCCACTGTGTAATCATTCAAAGGTGTCTCTGTTTGATGGATACTAAAGAATGACGAGATTAAATTGACTCGCTTTCAGATGCTAAAATAAGACATCCAAAATAATAGATTTTAGTCAAAAAATTAGTATTAAGTATAAAACCAACCAAAGAAACCCTCTTTTGTGCAACTTAATCCTGAAAGTTTCTCCCAGACTGGAAAAATCCTAACTGAGCAAACAAGGTGAATATGGATTACCAAAGGCTAACGGTGGAAGATAACATACTTTGATGCAGTGTTATTAAATGTCTGGGTTTTGGGCATACTAAAAGGAGTGGCACGAGAAAGAAAAAATGCTTCCATCTCTGAGGAGAATAATTATACTGAATGCTCCTAAAAAAATGACAACCCAAAATGCTGCAACTGCGGAAAAATGAATATTAAAAAGCCATCGAGCACTTGCTCTGATTGTCCATTATGGAATTAATGGATACTCGAGCCAGAGATAAAGTGACTATGGCGACGATGTCCTAAAAGCAGGTTGTCAGGGAATACAAAAAGAACTTAAATATTTCAATATAGAAGATAATAAGCCCCAAAAAAAATTTCTTCAGAACTATGTAATCAAAGGAGGGGCATTCGGAAAAAAATTCGATGAAATTGAAAAAAATGCTTGGGGAATACAAAAACCCCCATTTCCCCATTCTTGCTAAATGAAACTTGGCTGAACCCACGGAGAAAGAGCATCTACAAAAACCGGGGCTATCAAGGAAATTTTCCCCTGAAACAATGGAAAGGGGAGGTTTGGGGTTGAAAGTATATACACCCAAACTTTAAAAGTTTCCGTTTTTTGAAAGGTTTTGTGTTTAAAACCTAAAAATGGGTTAAAAGGGGGAAAGGGGAAAAAATTTTAAAAAGTTTAAAAAAATTTTTTGCATTATATAGGGAAAAAACCCAAAACAAATTTCAAAAATTTTTGTCAAAACTAGGAAAAAATTTTTTTCAAAAGCAGACAAATTTCAATAATTTTAAGGGGAAAATTTTTTAACGACATTTTGTAAAATTAAAACAGTCTTTGACAGCAACCTAAATAAAATTACTCCGTTCAAATTTTTTTTAAAGAATACAAATTTTTACCCCAGGGAACCCCGGGGAAAAAAGTGCCCTTTTCTAATTGATCAAATTGTATCTAAAAGAAAAAAAATTCAGCCCCTATCTCAAATATTGACCACCCCCTTTAATGACCAAAAATTCTAATTCTTTTAAATTCCCAAAAAAAAACCCTTTAAATTTTTACCCAATAAACGAAATTTCCCTACTTTTCCCACTTTATTAAAATCATCCCCCCAAAAAAAATAAAGTCATGCAAAAAAAAACTCTGGGGAAACTTACGCGTCCCCTTGAAAATTTAAAGAATACGGGTCTAAATTTTAAAAAAAGTTTATTGAATATTTCAAAAGGGGCGATTGACTCTGTAAATTTGAAACCCAAAAAAAAATTTCCCATAGGAAACCCCCGACAAGCTAATACACCCTGTAATGACACAAAAAATAGATACGTTATCAAAGAACAAATCTTGTTTTTAAAAGTTGGGAAACTTTAACCTTTTTAAAAGTTCCCCCTTTTTTAAAAAAAAAATCAAAACTCGAAAAAAAGTGAAAAAATTATAGGAGATTTGTAAAAAAAAATATTTTTTTGGGAAAAAAAATTTTAAGAGGGAAAATTAGTTTAAAAAAGAAAAAAATGGGGGAAACGATAAATCAATTTTCTACAAATTTCTCCCCCAAAAAAAAAAAACACCAATAGAAAAGTCTATCGAAAAAACAAACTTGACATAAATGATCCAAAGCAATTTGCACAGAGTTCAAATAATTTCTTTTTTTAAAAGTTGGCAGCAACTTAGCAAACACAATAACCTCTTATCCGATGATGTAACCCAATTTGTACGCCCCAAAACAACTCCTTCCTTCTTTTTGCATAAACTAAATTTTGTCTGAAATTTTTCGTCTTATCTCTAATCTTAAAAAAAAAAGACAGCACCTGGCTTATGGAGTGACTCCAGCCATTCTTGAGATTTGAAAAAAACATTGGCCGATCACCTTGTTTTGCTTTAAATGATTCGCTCTTTAGTGGCATTTTTCCAGATAAAAATTAAAATGCAAAAAAACCCTTCCAGTCTATAAAAGCGTTTTCAAAAAAAAAAGTCTCCAAATTTTTCCCACCAAAACTCCCTTTCTTTTTGGTTTTTCCCCAAAAAAAATTTAACAATCATTAAAAGGATAAAGGGTTTAAATAAAAAATTTTAGTTTCCAAAAATCTTCTTTCCAACCCCAAATATGGTTTCAGAAAGCGTTTTAAAAACAAAAATTTTTGCGGCATATGATTTTATATTTGAATCTTCCAAAAAAAACCCCAGATGATGGTGATTAAAGCAGCAGGGATTTTTTTTAGAAATTGAAAAAAAACTTTTTGCACGGTTTTTCCTAATATAAATTTCTGTATAAACTAGAAAAATTTTTGGGGTTGTTGGGAAATCCCTTTAAAAAACTTCTAGTTTTCTTACCCAAAAGGATAATTTTTCGGCCATATTGGTGGGGTTTCAGTTATTTTTGGGGGGGAAAAACCTGTGGGTACCTCAAGGCTCATTTTTCGGTCCCCTCATTTTCTTTTGTAATAAACATTTAATAAATGGGGCATTTTCAAGGGGTTTTTTCAATTGTAGCTGATGATCCTTTTAGTATTCTATCAAATTTTCGCCGATAAACAACTTGAAAATAAAATGCCCAAAAAGATAAATTTTTCAACTAGCAAAATGGTTAAGAAAAAAACAAATTAAGTTTAAAAGGAAAAAAATTCATGCATTTCTTTTTTGGGGAAAAAAAAAAAACATATCCCCCAAAATTTTCTAAGGAATACTCAGATTTTAAATGACCCCAAATAAAATAAATATCTAGGACTTTTAAAAGACTCAAAAAATTCCCTGGAGTTACAATTTGAAACCCTGTCAAAGCAAAGATACCCCCTGTAACTGAGTTTTGTACAGGGCCAGGGGTTTATTCCAAAAAAATTTTGCTTTCTATTACTAGCTATGATACATTCTCACCTTGTATAGTTGTCTGTATATGGGGTTTTGTAACCAAGAAAAAGGTTTCCGAAATTCAAGTTCTCCAGAACAGGGCTCTGAGAAATATTGTTGAGAAACCCTGGGATACACATGTTAAAGGAACTATATCGCCAGACCGAAATACATTCAACGTAAATACCATTACATGAAATCACAAATACCATATCTTACCATATTGAATCATTCAGGCACATACCGTTTGAACACAATTTTAACTCTGAGCTTCATGGTTTCACAATACACGTTATTCAAAAAACTCCACATCCAAAATTTACGATCCCAAAATTCGTGTAAAAAATCCTTATGAACATTTCTCGATCCCAATACAATAAATCTACCCCATGAAATTAAATAAAATAATCAATACATGCAGATAGAGCCCTAAAGATTTGTATTTAAATATGTTTTTCAATGATAGTTATGATGTTATATGGATTAAGCTTTGAAATGTGTTAAATTTTGTATCGTCTTTTTATTTCGTGTTTTGATTGTGCAATATGTAATTAATAAATGTACGTAATACCGGTCCCAAAATGAGTTTTTAAACCTCCTGGGATTATCAGAGACATGTATGTTTAATATGATTTTTTAAATAGATAAAAAAAAAATTAAATTAAATACAATATAATGTTGACGTTATCAATTCCGGGGTGAAATCTTATTCTTTAATTATGGTTTGAATATATTTGATGGTTGCTATAAGAAAAATGCGAGTACTACTAGTACACGCTGTGTATGGCTACCAGGCTGCTCACAAACATCGATATCCAAGCGAAAAACTAGTGAATATATACCATATTATCTTAACTTTTCGTAATGTAGCCAGATTAAACATTTTTATTAGAGAAATTGAGTACGAAGTAATTTAGAAATTATTATGCAAAACTCATTTATTTCGTCAAATTAATATATCAATACTTACCACAATATAAAGCTATCACTTCTAATATGGAGTGCACAATCTGTACTTTGGGTGTCAGCGTTCTAATGAAAGCATTTCTGAGTCGCATAAATTTTTCAGGAAATTCTGAAGGTTCATATTACACATTCGGATCTATAATAACAAAATACAATGTAGATTTACCAGTTTTCGGGTTGTACCTACGAGGTATTTTTTATACTCTATATACTGCCATGTAGTTATTATATATATTGTTGGTATATATATATATAGTAGATAACATCACCGATTTCATTTGGAAGTATTGTACATGAATCCCTTCAGCACGGGCTTGCCCAGTGAGGTATTTATAGTCTAAAAAAATGTAAATTAGTAATATTTAATTTTAAACACTTTTAATGATATTACTTATTACAAAAAATTAATCTTTATTACAAAAAAAAATTTGATGGTATTATTTTTGCATCTGCAATGAATTGGGATTTTTTTTTTTGTAAGTTCTAAATGGACTTAAAATTAAATGAAAATGAATAAATAAAATGATATTTAATTTGTGGTTTTTTTGTCAACAGAAACAAGCGATGCTGGTCCACGGCAAGTTGGAGGAAATGCTTCGATTAAGGATGCGCCTCCTTTCCCTTTGGGGTTTCCAACAATGGAAAAAACCCGGGTTTTCCCCGGGGAACGAGCATCCACCAGGGGGAAACGGGTAAACCCCCGGGGAACCTTAAGGTTTTTTTAATTTCCCTCACTAAGACTAAAATCAAAACCCCCGATTTTTTACTTAAAAAAATCAATCACCTAACCCCGGCCAAAATAGCAGACTTTTGATTTTTAGAAATAAAGAAAAAACTTCTAAGGGCACCCTTTTAGGTCCGGGGGGGTGGTTTGACTTTGTAAGGAATTTAGGCAACGGAGACAGGAAAAACCAAAAAAATCTAATTGTTCATCCGGGGAAGGCGTTTCGGCTCTAAAAGGGCCCTGCATTGCTCCTTCCCCCGGGGTCGTTACCCTTTCGCCCATTTTACAAAGGGAAGGTTGTCCCAAATTTACGTGGGCTTGACTTGGGGGATGGGACGGGGGGGGGCGGCCGAACGCTTGGGTTTTGGAGCATCGTCCATTGTTGATAATTCGCCGTCAGTTTGCGTCAGAGGTGCGGGACGTGGACTTGACTTGGGAGGATTAGCGGCCGATCGCTTGAGTTGGAGGCAGTTTGTGGAATCCATATGCTCCACAAAGGGAGCGATGGTATGATGATGATGATGATGATGTCTTTTTTCATTATTCATTATACCTTATCCGCTCCCTATGTGGAGCATATGGAATCCACAAACTGCCTCCAGGCCAAGCGGTCGGCCGCCAGCTCCCGCGCATCCTCCAAGAATAGTCAAGTCCACGTCCCGCAGCTCTGAACGCAAACTGCCGACGAATTGTCAACAGTGGACGACCGGGACGCCGAGAACCTGATGCCTTGTAAAAATAGGCAAGCATGGTTAAGGCTCTCGGGAGGCATACGCAGTATATGGCCCAGCCAGCCGAAACGCCTTCGCGGATGACAGTAGATACCAAGGTGTTGCTGTGTCCGTTGCCTCACCTCTGTGTTCCAATACAAAGTCAAACCACCGCACACCTAAAATTCTTCTAAGACACCTATTCTCAAAACTTAGTATTCTGCTGTCTTGGGCCCTAGTTAGGTGCCACGATTCGCAGCCATAGAGAAGAAACAAGGTGTGATGCAGGATTATAAAGGCGGCATTTTTGTTTTAACCGAGTAAATATCCGATCTCCAGACAGCCTTCATACTGTTGAATGCGGCGCCCGCTACTCCAAGCCGCACTCCCAGTTCTTTCTGAACTCTGCCGTTTTCTGTCATGTACGCTCCCAAGTATTTGAAGCTCTCGACCCTTGACCGATGATGTCTTACTTATCCGTAAAAAAATAAAAGACTCATTTTGCTGACACGCCTTTAACTCAGTACCATAAATATCATAATTTTCGAGCTAAACACAATTTTTCTTGCGTTGGTACATTTCTTAATGTGATTTAAAACGAAATTCATTTATGTTTTTATGCAATTTTTTTTAGCCATTTTGCAAAGCTAAGAAGACGCATTATCGACTTATTTTTGGTAATTCGGACGTCAAAAGTACATTTGATTCTTTCAAGGTAGCGTAATCTACTTTATGATTGGTAGAAATCCTCATAAGAACCCATTCCGAACATTAAAGGCAAGGCCCAAAAAAAAATATGTCTCCTTCGCGGGAGAAATGATATTTCACGCTCAAACTGAGAAAAGTGTAGACCTATGGATTTAACATCTAACCGGCATTTAGAAGTTCCCTGTACATTGCAATGATATTAATATTATCATTGGCATATTGTAATTAAATTGCGTTAAAAAAATATGAAATTAAAATGACGGAATGCCTCGCTTTACTAACATATTCTAGCGGTTTACAAGGTGAGAGGAAAAGGGACAAGATGTGTACTTTTTATTTCTTATTTGCTAAAAGTTCTAAAAAAGGAGTTGTAACTCAGAACTTGTTGGCAGTTTTTAGTAAATACACCGTGTAACAAAACTCGATGTACAAGCGGGAAACCAGTGAATCTACATCATATTTAAAGTCGATTTTGTAGGGGATTTTTTTTTATTTGACCTATAGTTATCGAGAAAATTGAGTAAGACGTAGATTTTTTTTGAGAAATTTTTACAAATTGGTATCGGATTTAGTCAAATTAATAATATGCATATAGAAAACAATAGCAAAATCCAAATTTTAATAAGTATTTCTGCAATTTTACTTAATCTGCGGTACTCATAAAAGCTTTTACGAGAAAAAAAAAAATTTTCAAGTTCATTTTACAAATTCGACTCCAAATATGATGTACATTCACCAGTTTTCGGGTTGTACTACGAGTTTTGTTACTCCATGTATAGTACCTAGTTATAACAACGTTTGTTTTATTTCAAAATAATCTAACAATTTGTAATTAATAATTTACCAATTACTATGAACAAAAGAATGAAGTGTGATTCATCACTAAAGTATGAGAAAAATGTATTCATTAGCGTCCCTAGTCTCGGGTTAAAGTTTGTAGAAACTTTTTTAATTAAAATCCAAACGAATCGTTACGGCCAGCTTTCTCATTATCCTATATCTAAAGATTTCTTGGAAAATTAATCTTCATAATTTCACCTCCAACTATTTCAGTACCTATCTCAATCTCCGCTCCCTATGTGGAGCATATGGATTGCGCAAACTGCCTCCAGGCCAAGCGATCGGCCGCCAGCTCCCGTGCATCCCCCTAAGTCAAGTCCACGTCCCGCAGCTCTGACGCAAACTGCCGGTGAATTGTCAACAGTGGAAGACCAGGACGCCGAGAACCTGATGCCTTGTAAAATAGGCAAGCATGGTGCCGGCTCTCGGGAGGCATACTTAGTACATGGCCTAGCCAGCCGAAACGCCTTCGCCGGATGACAGCTGATACAAAGGGTTGCTGTGTCCGTTGCCTCACCTCTGTGTTTCTTACAAAGTCAAACCACCGCACACCTAATTTTCTACTAAGACACCTGTTCGCAAAACTCAGAAGTCTGTCATTTTGGCCCTGGTTAGGTGCCATGATTCGCAGCCATAGAGGAGAACATGGAGTTTAAAAAGTATTTTTCCTTTGTTATTCATTAATTCATGAAAGTGTGAGAGAAACAAGTTAAAACAGATAAAGGTTTTCAAAAGGTGTTTAGTAAGATGGAGATTCGAGACGAAATAGAAATCAAATAGTTAAAAATTAGTCTTATCATATTTTGTGGGGAGTAAGTTCTTTACAACTGGAAGAGTGAAATAATAAAAAGAATTTTGACAATTTAAAGAAAACAAATTTTTGCCCTGTCACTTTTACGCACATATGTATGTAGAGCCATCTGTGGGTTTCTGAATGAGGCTCTCATAAATGGTATAAAATCAAAAACTATATATATTTCCAATAGATGTCACACAATTGCGACCAATATCAAATAAGGCAAATTATTTACATTTTTCAATCTTCGTTGCAATACAAATAATTATATATTGGCTACTAATATCAATAGATGTCATTAATTGTGCCGAATATTAATAAAGGTGAACAATTGAGATAGAATTTCCGAACTTTGTTACATTTTTCAAGGAAATATTGTATAGAATATTTTTTTTTAAATTATCAACATACAATAATTTATTATGACATCAATCAGAAGGTTTAGCGCAAGCTCGGGCAGTGGTGAATTGGACATAAATCCATTGTCGTCCAGCGATAGACTAAAAGATGCTAAAACCCAGCAAAAAAAGATTAAAGATTTATTGGCAAATAACATACTTTCCAAAGAACAGCGGACTTCTCTTATGGCTGCGGTTAATAACATCATCCAACACTTGACCACAGTGGTTAATTTGAATAATTTGCCTGATAACAAAAAAACCGAATCTGGTTCTTCGTCAACTCCTGAAGGTAGAGAAAGTGGACTAGACGAAATAAATAAATCGATTGTTTTGCTTACAAAAAATGTAGAAGACCTAAAACTAAAATTTGACAAGAAGGAGACGTCATACGCCAGAGCAGTTTCGAAAATGCCACCTAAAGAAAAACACTATGCTATTGTAATTAGTACCGATGGTGAGGATCCCAAAAACAAGAGAGAAGATCTGGATAAATTAATTAAAAACAAAATAAACGTACGTTCTCTGGGGATTGGAGTCACAAGAATGAGGAAAACGGCAGACAAAGTGATTGTTACCATGCCTTCCCTGGAAGATAAAAATAAATTCACAAACGAGCTCAAAAAGGGTTTTAAAGATACGGATATTACTATTGCGGATAGTAAACAGCACAGCCCACTGGTAATCATCAAAGGTGTTTTGAAGGATACTAAAGATGACGAGATAATAGAATCGCTTCAGATGCAAAATAAGCATCTAAATATAGATTAGTCAAAAAAAATTAGTATTAAGTATAAAACCAACCAAAAAAAACCTCTTTTGTGCAACTTAATCCTGGAAGTTTCTCCCCAGAACTGGAAAATCCTAACTGATGCAAACAAGGTGAATATAGGATACCAAAGGCTAACGGTGGACGATAAATCTCCTTTGATGCAGTGTTATAAATGTATGGGTTTTGGGCATACTAAAAGAGTGTGCAACGAGAAAGAAAAATGCTTCCACTGCTCTGAGGAGCATAAATATACTGAATGCCCTAACAAAAAAAAATGAACAACCCAAATGCTGCAACTGCGGAAAAAATGAATATAAAAAGCCATCGAGCTACTAGCTCTGATTGTCCATTATGGAAATTAATGGATACTCGAGCCAGAGATAAAGTAGACTATGGCGACATGTCCTAAAAGCAGTTGTCAAGGGAATACAAAAAGAACTTAAATATTTCAATATAGAAGATTATAAGCCTACAAAAAATTGCTTCAGAACTATGTACATCAATGCGAGGAGCATTCGGAATAAATTCGATGAAATTGAAGAAATGCTGAAGGGAATACAAGACACCATCCACATTCTTGTCATAACTGAAACTTGGCTGAACGACGGAGATGAGTCATTCTACAACATCAGTGGCTATCAAGGAACATTTGCCTCTCGAAACAATGGAAGAGGAGGTGGTGTTGCAATGTATATACACAATTCTTTAAATGTTTCCGTTATTGATAGGTTTAGTGATGAAAACTCTATTCTAGGATTACAAGTGGAAAGCAGACATTTTAAAAAAAGATTAAATATTTATGCATTATATAGAAAACCAAATACAAATATCAATGATTTTTTGTCAAATCTAGAAAACGTTTTTTTTTTGCAAGAGCAGACAAGATACAATAATTCTAGGAGATTTCAATATCGACATTAGTAAAATTACACAGTCTTCGACAGCATACATAAATACATTACTCTCTCGTTCTTTTTTTTTATATGCAATACGAATTTTCCCACCAGAACCACGGAAACAAGTGCCTCTCTAATTGATCACATTGTATCTAATAGAAAAAATATATCAGCCACTATCTCAAATATTGACCACCCACTCAGTGACCATAATATTCTAATTCTTGACTTCCTAAATAGCCTTAAGTTATACCCTAATAATCGATTTACCTACTTTACCTACTTTATTAAAATCATCCCCAAAAAAAAAATAATGTCATGCTAAAAAAAAAACATCTGGAAGCTTACGCGTCTCCCTATGATATTAATGATAGTACTGATCTAAATTATAATAAGTTTATTGAATATTTCAAAAGTGCGATTGACTCCTGTAAATTTGAACCAAAATTATTACACATAGGAAACCGACGACAAGCTAATACACCCTGGTATGACACAAAACTAGATACGCTTATCAAAGAACGAAATCTTGCTTTTAAACAGTGGAAGCGTGATCCTTTTAATAGTTCCCTTTTAACACAAAAAAATCAAACTCGAAATAAAGTGACAAATTATAGGAGATTTGTAAAAACAAAAATATATTTTTTCGGAAATGTTTGAAGAGAATATTAGTAATCCTAGAAAAATGGTCAACGATAAACTCAATACTATCAAATGCTCCCCAAAAAAAAAAAACACCAATAGAATGTCTATCGATTAACAATCTTGACATAAATGATCCAAAGCAGATTTGCACAGAGTTCAATAATTTCTTTATAACAGTTGGCAGCAACTTAGCAAACACAATAACATCTTATCCTGATGATGTAAACACAATTTGTACTGCTCCTAAAGCAACTCATTCCTTCTTTATGCATAGAAACTAATAAGTCTGAAATTTTGCGTCTTATCTCTAATCTTAAAAAACGATCAGCACCTGGCCTAGATGGAGTGACTCCAGCCATTCTTGAGATTTGTAAAAATCAGTTGGCCGATCACCTTGTTTTGCTAGTAAATGATTCGCTCTTGAGTGGCATTTTTCCAGATAAACTTAAAATAGCAAAAATCGTTCCAGTCTATAAAAGCGATTGCAAAAAAAATGTCTCAAATTACCGACCAATCTCTGTACTTTCGGTTTTTTTCAAAAATATTTGAACAAGTCATTAAGGATAGGTTAACTAAATATCTAGTTTCAAATAATCTTCTTGCATCCCAACAATATGGTTTCAGAAAGCGTTCAAATACAAAATGTGCGGCATATGATTTTATATCGAATCTTCAAAAATACCTAGATGATGGTGAGTACGCAGCAGGGATTTTTATAGACTTGAAAAAAGCTTTCGACACTGTTGACCATAATATATTGCTGTATAAACTAGAATATTTAGGCGTTGTTGGTACTCCCTTAAAACTACTTCGTAGTTATCTTACCAATAGATATTGTTCGGTCCATATTGGTGAGGATTTCAGTGATTTTGGGGAGATAACCTGTGGTGTACCTCAAGGCTCAATTCTCGGTCCTCTACTTTTTCTTGTGTACATAAACGATGTGACTACATGGGGCATACAAGGTGTTCTACAATTGTATGCTGATGATACTATGTATTCTATCATTGTCGCACGATAAACGAACTTGAAAATAAAATGCAAAGAGATATCTCTCATCTAGCAAACTGGTTAAGAAATAAACAAATTAAGCTTAAACGTGAAAAAAAACTTCATGCATGCTTTTTGGGAAAAAAAAAAACATATCCCTCAATATTTCTCTAAGGAATACTCAGATTGAAATGACCAACGTAACTAAATATCTAGGACTATTCATAGACTCAAAACTCTCATGGAGTTATCAATTTGATCATGTCAAAGCAAAGATAGCCCCTGTAACTGGAGTTTTGTACAGACTCAGGGGGGTTTACTTCAAAAAAAATATTTTGCTTTCTATTTACTACGCTATGATACATTCTCACCTTGTATATTTGTCATGTATATGGGGTTTTGCTACCAAGAAACAGGTTTCCGAAATTCAAGTTCTCCAGAACAGGGCTCTGAGAAATATTTTAGGGATACCCTGGGATACACATGTAAAGAAATATATCGCCAGACAGAAATATACTCCCATTCAAAGTAATACCATTACATGAAATCACAAATACCATACTTACCATATTGAATCATTCAGCACATACACGTTGAAAAACACAATTTTAACTCTGAGCTTCATGGTCACAATACACGTTATTCAAAAAACCTCCACATTCCAAAATTTCGATCCACAAAATTCGGTAAAAAATCCCTTATGAACATTTCTCGATCCCAATATAATAATCTACCCCATGAAATAAAAAAAAAAATAAATCAATACATAGTAGAGCCCTTAAAGATTTGTATTTAAATATGTTTTTCAATGATAGTTATGATGTATAGGATTAAGATTGAATGTGTTAATTTTGTATCGTCTTTCTTATTTGTGTTTGATTGTGCAATATGTAATTAAAAAGATTTCGTATCAATTTATTAAATCTTATTCTTAATTATCTTTTAAAGACGGCCTGGTAGTCTATAAGAGAAATGCGAGTACTTACATTACACGCGTTACCGGTTACCAGGCTTTTCAAAACATCAGTTTCCAGACACTGGGAAACATTTTTATCTTTCGTAATGTAGCCATCTTAAAGTCTTTTAAAAAAGGGGGTAATTTTAGCAATAGCTGCAAAACTGACATACTGTTTTTACTATATTAAATACTAATTATTCTATATAGCTATCAGTCAATATGGAGGAGGAGGGATGTTCATTTGGGTGTTCACTTCTTCCAGGTGATTGGTGGTCGCATACATAACTCAGAAATTCTGATGGATGTAGGTCTGTTCGGACCTAATAACTATCTTCGACAAAGACAGCATCGATTGTTTTACCTACCACGATGCAGAACCAACCTGCCAATGGTTATGCCTGTTGGTAGAGCAATCTTGCTACTTAATCGCATCACCTCGGATGCCGACATATTTCACGACAAAGAGTCTTTGGGGAAAGCACTTTCTGACTTATAGTTTTTCTTTCTACACTTTGTTATATTACGTATTATACTTACATAACTATCTATTATCATATATGTATTATTATTGTATCTAGAATGAATTGGATTTTTTTTGTAATGTTCTAAATGACTAAAATTAAATGAAAATGAATAAATAAATGTATATTTAATTTGTGCGTTTTTTTGTCAACAGAAACAAGCGATGCTGGTCCGGCAGTTGGAGGAAGAGCTTCGATTACGGATGCGAGCTCCTTCCTTGGAGATGCAGCAACAACTGGAAGTCCTGTTCTCGGAGAACGAGCATCTCACCAGGGAGATCGCTATCCTCAGGGATACCATCAAGGTACGTTATTCCATCACTAGAGACTAAAATCAAACCCTCGATTTTATACTTAATATAATCAATCACCTAACCAGGGCCCAAAATAGCAGACTTCTGAGTTTTGAGAAATATAGAAGAATACTTCTAAGACACCTTATAGGTACGCGGTGCGGTGGTTTGACTTTGTAAGGAAGTGAGGCAACGGAGACAGAAACCATTAATATCTAGTGTCATCCGGCGAAGGCGTTTCGGCTGGCTAGGCCATGCATTGCGCATTCCTCCCGAGATCGTTACCCATGCTTGCCTATTTTACAAGGCAAGGTTGTCAATTGACGTGGACTTGACTTGGGAGGATGCACGGGAGCTGGCGGCCGATCGCTTGGGTTGGATGCAGTTTGTGGAATTCATATGCTCCACATAGGGAGCAGATATGGGATGATGATGATGATGATGATAATTGACAAGCCCCAACTACCTATGTAGTTACATTGTGTGAAATAAATTTAATGATATGATTTATATTCAAAGATTAACTTTTACTAAACATTATATTAAATTTAATGAAATTAAGCTCAACACAAAACGTTTGAATGCTAGCACAATATTTTAAAAAATTATCGTAGTTTTCATACAAAAAAAACTATTTCATTAATCCATAAACGTTTAGTGGTTGGTTCGTTGGTGGGCTGTGTCGGTTCGACTACCCATCAGCGTACGTCACTAATTGATACAGATTTATCTCGTGTCTCACGCTTCGCAAGGATCACCTCGTAAGAATGATCTTCAATTCTCGGTCACAGATGATAAATCTCTATACTAAAGAGGATGTAAGGTACACAGAAAGAAATGAGAGGTGCTTACAGTTTTGGAACATTTATTTGGCACTATAATGAATCACAATAATAAACTTTACTATTAAAACTACTAAGAATGCAAGTTACTTAAAATTAACAAAAAAATCTAAGCCATAAAAATCGTGAAAATGGATGGAATGAATCGGCGATTTCTCCGAGCAAGAAGTGCGTGCAATCGGGAACGTAGTTCAAGAGTTCGGTCATGACCAGCCCCGCACCGAATTTTGTTCGGCTCCTGTCGGCTTCCGTCGGAGTGCGACGAATGGCGGTATCGCCACAAACGCTTCAGTTAGTTAGGTGTGGATATAATCATGTACAAATAGTTTGAACAGTAAGGTACATATGTTTACGGGATAGAAATTGTCAAATCTGTTAAGGTTGTATCGAAAAATGATTTATAAAATTTTACCTTTTTTGATCAAAATCCGCATTTAATTCTGCCATTTTCGAATCCGATTGTTTATTTTATCGATCCAATTAATAGCGCTTAGTATCATTTCAATCAAGAGGGAATAATTCTAATCGAAAATCAATAAACGTCGAGGAATCAGAATATAATACGATTAAAAAGGATTGTATTTCATCGACGGAAAAGTGGTACGGTCTTAAATACTCATTTATATCATTTGTAATGTTGTAATGTTTCAAATCGATAAATGCCTTTTTAACGTATTTTAGTTAGAATTTTAAGAATGGTGTAACTAACTAACCATCACGCCATTTCTCCGAAGGGGTAGGCAGAAAGGATGCGCCACACTACTCTGTCCTAGCACACAACCGACTTTTCTCATGTCCACTTTCAAGTACTAATTGAACTTGATCATGCCGTGTCTTTCTCGGCTTTTATTGAATCCTACATCTAGGCACATTTTGAATACAACTTCTTTTATCCGTTCTTTAATTTTTCAACGTAAAAGCCCTTCATTTATTTTTTCGTATAATGCTCGTATTTGAAATCACCCTAAATTATCTTCATTAACTAATTAACTAACTAACCATCACACCATTTCCCCGAAGGGGTAGGCAGAGATGATAGAACGCCACACCACTCTGTCCTGGCATACTTCTCTTGCTTCCTCCACATTCATACATCTTCTCATGCACGCACGTCGATTATTCCGACTTTTTACATGCCCACTTTCAAGCACTTGTTTTACTTGATCGTGCCATGTCTTTCTCGGCCTTCCTCGACTTCTACATCCAGGCATATTCTTTCATCATTCATTCGCTCTACATGACCGAACCATCGTAAAAGACCTTCCTTAATTTTGTCGATAATGCTTATCTTAATTTATTTATTTATATTTACAGCAAAAATCAATTTTAAATACAAAGATAAGCATAATAGGGATAACAAAGCAGTAATAATAAAGTGACATAACATTAAATTGGTGAAGCTCAGAAAATATAATGAATTTGAAAGAATAATCTAATCTCCAAGTCAAATTTCATCAGTTCAGAATAATTAAAAAGGTAAAATAAAGAATCTACAATCAAGATGTTAATTTCAATTACTAAATGAGAAACGGCAGATTAAATAAATTAATTACGTGATCGAAAATTTACAAGAATTATTGTAATAATCGAATATCCAATCAATTGAATTTTCATCAAATCATTAGTCTTGTGGCGATAACTAGCGCCATCTTTTGCCAACTCAAAAAAAGGTCTGCGCTTCGGCTAGATTTGTCGCCTGCGGGTTCGATTTCAGACTGGGTCAATATGAAATATTGACTTAAATGTGTTTTTACGTATAAATATTTCATTTGTGATAACTTGGATTGCCAATGAAGCATGAGACTGATCGTCTTGCCTTCTTGTAATAAAATATCAAATCAGACAGCAATTTATGTACCAATGCTGTGTCCTGCGCACCATTAAGTGCGGGAAAGGGAAAATAGTAAGTACCTAGTAGTATGCAGGTATAAATAGGAGGCCCCCGTAGAGTAATGGCTAAGACGCTGGATGACGACGCGGTGGTTTCGGGTTCGATTCCCGGTGAGATCTTAAAAATCAAAAGAGATCTTTCTCAAGCTTGGGTATTTGTGAGTCCTGTTGAAAGAGGTGGTAATAATTTATTTTAAATATTTTAAGATATTTATGTGTGATAGGTGTACAAATGTCGAAATTAGAGCAGAGTGCAAGGCTGAGATAAGCATTATCGACAAAATTAAGAAAGGTCTTTTACGATGGTTCGGTCGTGTAGAGCGAATGGATGATGAAAGAACGGCTAAAAGAATATATGATGCGACTGTCCCTGTATGTAGAAGTCGAGGAAGGCCGAGAAAGACATGGCATGATCAAGTTAAACAAATGCTTGAAAGTGGGCATGTAAGAAGTCGGAATAATCGACGTGCGTGCATGAGAAGATGTATGAATGTGGAGGAAGCAAGATAAGTGTGCCAGGACAGAGTGGTGTGGCGTTCTATCCTTTCTACTTACCCCTTCGGGGAAATGGCGTGATGGTTAGTTAGTTAGTTATATTTTTAATATGTTTTTAAATATATTTCCAATATGTTTTTTTTATATATTTTCAATACATTTGAAATATATTTTTTATATTAAATAAAGGTGATGTTTTTCTTTTCTTTTTAGGAGTTGGAGTTGAGAATAGAAACTCAAAAACAAACGCTTCAAGCAAGAGATGAAAGCATCAAGAAACTGTTGGAAATGTTACAAAATAAAGGAATGGGTGAGTTAATAAATACTTATTTTATTTTAAACAATGTACACCGAATTATTAAAATAACATTTCAGTAGTTGAAAGAATACTTCAAAGCGTCGTTAATAAATGCAGATTATTAGAAAAAATGTTAGCGTTGCCATCCTATGTCAAAATTCATTTATAATGTAAACACGTGAAGCCATGCATTTTTCTTCGAGTTGATATAATAATCGATTTTAAATACATCTAATTCTAAATTTATATAAATGTATATAATAAACGATATAATTAAGTTCAGGGGATTAGGTAAAACCGTTGTTCGTAAACATTTTGTAGTAAGTTATTTTGAAACTACATACAAAGCTTGTACGTATAATATGTGATCTTTAATACATAATTATGTACTGAAGTAATTACTTCTTCTTATTCTTTCGCCACGTTCGCTCCTATGTGGAGCATATGGACATCACTAGATCCCTCCAGGAGACCCTGTCACCAGCCAGCTCTCTCGCCTCCTCCCACGTCAGGCCCGCATCCATCAGCTCCGCCGAATACATCCGTAGGATGGTCATCGACGGTCTGCCATAATTACTAACTATGTTATAATTTTTATGAACTGTAAAGAATTAAAAATGTACCATTTTATATTTAAAAATGTACATTTTACATTGTAATTTTAACAAATCTATGTTAATTTTCCGTTAATAATATGTAGAATAAACAAAAAAGCTCGGAGAAAAATGCATGGTTTTATGTGTTTTCACAATACATCGTTGACCAAAGGTTACTCAAAGCGTCTACATAAATATGTACATTTTAATTAAACGTTCTGTCAAAAATTCCTAGTATGTTGTACTATAAAATCATGCCTTGTACTACAAGATTGCTATTTAATTTTTTGCTTGCATACATCAAATAATTAGATAAATTCGGAGAAAATACACATTTAAATGTGTTGGTGTAAGTACAATGTACACTGCATTTTTGCGCCAGTATAATAAATTAATACTGCACATATTTTGTTACGAACTTTTTATGCAGCTTTAAGTTTAGTCATTATGATTCTAACCAGAAGATCTAAAAAATTATTTATAGCTGTATTGTGCCAACTAACTTGCACATATTCGTACAATTAGCGATAATATTCATATTTAAAGAGTACGTCTTGATAAATATTATCCAATTTCAAGACTTCGCCAGCCATTGTTTTAGTTGTATTGTTTCGCAAGGCATGGTTTTCAGGCTAACAATGAAATCTAGGGAAGTTTCATAACCTAGATAAACTATATGGGGTTGATTAGTGTATTCATATCCAGTGTAATTACAGAGTTGGTAAAATGTAATTACTAGGTACCTACCTAACCACAGAAACTTAAGCAGTCTTATTCCAAATGAAATTGACAACTCCGCTAAAATGAAGCATTTAGTTCACTTATTTGTGAAAATTCCCTAGTTAAAGCAGCGCCTATTTTTTAAACAGAAAAACGAATAAATAATATGAAATTTCACAGGTTGAAACATTAAAATATCCATAGTTAATATAATATATAAGTTTACATTGCATAACTTTTTTTCATTGGCAGAATGCCAAATTGTTTTTTTCTAACATTTTTAGCTTTATAACTACTGCGATGTTTGAAATTAACCTGTGGTAGGTATTTTTAGTATATGTTATCTCCTTACTAACTGGCTTTGTAAGGGGAATTTCAGTTTGGTGCAAAAAATCATTATTATTGCAGAGAAAGTACAAAATGCGTGGCTCTTTGTAAGTTCTATTGATGCGCATAATCGGTTATTTTGATAATAATCGATTATTCTAAAAATAAAAGTAATCTACTAATAAGTAATGGCTCATGAATAATTCGGATTATTCGAATAAAGGCTAATGACTAATGAATAATTCGGTTATTTGAATAACCGAGTTATTCGATTATGACGATACATTATGCTTGTAACAATGTAAATCCCTTGCCAAGCATAAGAGCGTATCTCTGTTTTCGGGAGAAAAAGTTAAATATGATTTTTTTTATAGTACATTACTAGCTTCATAAACGTTTCCATTTTGTGTATAGAGTAATAAATAATATAAATTTATTATGTAAAATCACAAAATACTGTAAAAAAGTCGGATTGCGTTCTGATTAGAATATTTAAATTTTATAAATGTAATGTCTAGAAATTTTGTCTTTTTAAATCAACATTCATTCACGACTTATAAAAAAAGATCCGTTAGACTTTCTAAAGTTGAAATTCTCTTTTCAAATGCTTCTAACATGTTTTGTCTTGCTCACACCAATTACTTTCAGGCAAGGAGGAAGAGAGACAAATGTTCCAGCAAATGCAAGCTATGGCGCAAAAACAGGTGTTTATTATTATGAGTTAATAGAAGCATTTAGAAGAAATCTTTTTATGTGCGTAGTTTTAGAAAATTGTATGAAATTCTGCATCTTTTCAGTAGTTAACCAACAGCTGTGTTACAGAAAAACACAGCAAAAAATCTTACAGCAGAAAAAAAAAAATTAACCGGTCAAAATTCGAAATAGCTAGATTCCGTATTTTGACTGCAGCATTATTGCTCTGTTTAAGTGTTTTTCTGTAACATGTCTGAAATTATTATCTTTTAAAATTAGTTTGCATACATATGTCGTAAAATGGCTTTTCGCGTACTTTTGAAAAGCAAGTAGGTAGCATTATTTAGAATTTTAATTATATATAAATGTATTATTTATTATACAAGCCAGCAATTGCTATGAATAATTTATACCATAAAGTACGATTATTGTATACTATTTCATCTTCGAAAATAATTCCCATTTCTTAAATAATGCTATTTTGTGAACTTTTATTTCAATGCAAATTTATATAAATTGCACAGATTAAGCACAACTATTCTATGTCTCACATTTTCTTCAAAAACAATTTTTTTCCACAATACCGAATACCCACATTTATGAAAAAATAAAAGAGAAATTCCGAAGTATTACCGACTTAACATAGAAACTTTTTCTTATGTTAAAATCAAAAAACGATTTTTTTGGTTCTACGTGATTTTATTATCAAGTTAGCGACAATTGTTTGGGCATTATCAAACTGTGGCGTTGAAACATTTACATTCTTATTTAATACAATATTGGCTTATTAGTTACAGTTTTTAAGAATAGGGAGAGGAACATCTGTGGATTTTTACGAAATTCCTGATTTCAGTTGGTCTTTAATCTCTTTTTGGGTGAATTTTATTGCTTTACCTACTCACGTAGAACCAACAAAAAAAAAAATGTTTTTTTGATTTTAATATAAGATATCATGGAGTTCTACAAAATAAATGCCATATCAATCAATAGAAACTTTTTATAAACTTGTTTTTTTAAAAAAAACAGGGGTCCCTTTTTTTCCTTAAATTAACTCTGTTATTCAAGTATCTACCATTAAATAGTAGGTACTTATGTAACAGTTATTTGAATTGATAAAATTAATAACTACAGAAAAAACATGATGTATCTACATCAAAATTTTAAAAATATATATTAACAAAAAATATATCAAATAACTCGTTGAACAAACATTAAGTTGTACGTTTATACGGTTTTTAAATTTTTTTTATCACTGTAAACTAAAAATATTTACTCAATTAAAAAATTGACTTTGTTATCCAAAATTTTAATATATCGCACCTTTAGGACGGAAACGACCTAATTCAAAAAAAGGTTGTAATGATATATCATCATAAAAGACTTAAAAAATCACTACATTGGAAAGCCAAGTGCAGTGTATTACATGAAGGTAAGATGATTAGTCTTACGCTTCACTGCATATCCAAGGTATTAAACATGAACTATTAATATGAAACCACATGTACATAAATATTTCAAGTTGACCCCCTACGGGAATCGAACCCGCGACCTCATGGGCAGTAGCTAAACGCGCTATCACTATGCCACGAGGCGGAAAACATCAATAAAAAATGCTTAAAAGTCTTGACCGAATACGAATAAATAACGTTATTTATATTATCACCATTAACTTTGTAAATCATTGTTAACTTTTTAAAATAAAATAAAAATCACTTTGTTTTTTATTCACTTTTTATTTGAGTTATCACTAACTAGTTTCAACTAATACAATACAAACAGTTTTGTATTAGCTCTGATGATGGTACGGTGGTACTGAAACTAGTTAGTGATAACTCAAATAAAAAGTGAATCAAAAAACAAAGTGATTTTTATTTTATTTTAAAAAGGAATAAATAAGATTTACTGCACTTGGTGTACCAATGAAGTACCCTATGCTTCATTAGATGCGGTCTTCGTGATGGCTAAGACGCTGGACTCACGATACGGAGATTCCGGGTTCGATTCCCGGTGAGAACACAAAAGTGATTTTTCTCAAGCCTGGGTGTTTGTGATGTTTTTTCCCTCTGTAATTGGGCCTCCTGACCTGTTGAGATGGCAAAAAAAAAATAAAAATATATATATTTTTTAAAATATATAAATTAATGACAGAGATTCTCGTGATTGCGACTTACAATGGGACAGCCTAATTTTCAGTAAATAATGTGTTTAGCAACACAATTCAAACGTTATTTACAAATATATTTTGCCAGTGACAATGCTACATACCTATGGCCTTTATACATAATTCCCTTGGCTGGTTATATATCCAAGTCACGCCCAGGAATCCAAGCGAAAATTCTTAACATGTAGAGTGGCTCTCTGTATCCCGGGAAATTTCAAATAATATATACAGTGCAGAGCTTGGAGAGAATATGCGATGAGTTTATATGGGATGTATTACTTTTAATGCATAAACTCGAAATGGATGAAGAGGATATTATGAAAAATAACGAATAAAACAAGTTGTAAACATACTTACCAAAAAAGGCGTTTTCTAATCTGGTGATAGACAAATAGACCGATGCTTTATTAGTCACCATTTTCTAACAGATGAGTAGATAGTAAAGATATAACCAAATTACCAAAAATGTTTGGAAGAAATGGACAAGTGTCCCATTAATAAATTCCAAAATAAAATTTAAAAAGCTTGAGAGCTTACCACACCACGTGACTCGTGGCCGTTTCCCATACAAACGTACTCCTCAATTTTCTCCCTGGAATTTAACATTATGGCTATGTTTTTTTAACACATTTTAGATATCGACTAGATGCGTGTTTTCATAGTCTTATTTGTTTAATATTTTATTTTTTTAAAGTGATAAATAAATTATTTTAAAAAGAATACAATACAAACACGCATCTGGTCGATATCTAAAATGTGTAAAAAAATCATTGCTCTAATGTTAAACTCCAAGGAGAAAATCGAGGAATACGTTTGTATGGGAAAGCGGCAGCAAGTCACGTGGTGTGGTTGACCAAAATAACATAAAATAATAATATTTATAATATTAAGTAAAAATAAACTCAAGATAAAATAATTTATAATCTGTAAGAATCTCACTTTCAGTCATAAATGATTTCTTTTGCAGAATCTCTAAGGGGTGGGTTTAGTGAATTTCGTTCAAATAATCCATTTCTGTTTTGCTGATTTTGTGCATTTCACGTCACGCGTGTCTGGTGCCTTCAGGTTTACCTTTAAGAGACATGTATTACTACTCAGTTCAGGGTTTTTAATATTTTATTTTAGGGTCATCGCCAGTTCTCCAAGAAATAGCGAACCTTCAGGCTAAATCTCTAAGTAAAAGATTACTGGACTTTGAATCGAGATCTCTCCACCTGTCTTTGAAAAACCAAAAAGAAGCCGTAGCTCTAGAACTTCCCGTTCTGAATAGACGAGTGGGTTTTTCATTTATTCTATTAATATTCCCCTTAATAATGTCAATAACTTAAATAACTGATCCAAAATTATGTTCATTAACAAACATAACGATTCATTCTCATTCATTTTTCATACTTTTGCTCATTTAATTATCAACTGCTAACATTCATTCATTCATATTAATTTTGACCACATCAGCTCCTTATGTAGAGCATATGGCTTTCACAAATTGACTCGAGCGTTATTAAAATCGTTTAAAGTAAAAAATCCAGTGTCATAAAAATAGTTTTACAATCTCAATATTCATTTCTCAATGAAAGTTTTTGTTTTGTACTTTTAAAACTGAATCAGTCTTGACAAAACGATTTAGATTCTGATTTTCAATGTGGAAATTTCAACTTACAATTTATTTACAAAAATATATTTTTCCAATAATTTGTTCGTTACAACACCCGAAGCAAATATAAACCACTCATGCGATCGTTATCAACTTACGTTGTTATAGGAAAATCAATATTTCCATATTTATAGCTAAATAAATCAATTATTAACGCTCATTTCATGAACCTTACCATTGATAAATTATTTATACTTATTTGAATCTTTGGTAAATGAATTTATTACTAGATTATCTATTTTAATATCATTTTTCTTAAGGCTGCATTGGAGGCAGAGTTACAAATTTTGGTGTATTTAAATCGATTTTCCGGATTTATTGGCATCCACAAAACTTCGAAGAAATTGAGAAATATTCTTTAAACTTTCTTCTAGGGAAATACGCCAAAAAAATTAAGAGTACGTTGAATTCTAGGCACTAAACTAGCCAGTTTTTCTTAAATTGTCTAACCTTTTCGTTAAATAAATAAAACCTCAATTTTGTGCGAGTCGCTAACATATTTCCATAACGGAAGAACTGAGAATGAAACACAATTTTTATAGCCTTAAATAAATACATTTTTATAGCCCCAAATTAATAACTTTTTAAAGCGTCATTTATATTTATTTCAAATATTTACGATTAAAGTGTATTTTATTAATTACATACCCATACATAAAATTTTACCAGAATATTTTTTTTTTTTTAGTAAAAAGAAATCTATGCAATCTTATGATATTTTGCACATATTTCAATTTTGTAACCTTTTTCAATAAAGCCTAAGCGGCTTGTGCTTGAAAATAGGAATCGAGTCGTGTCGAAGTGGGGATTTGAACCGACGATCTCTGAACTCAGAGACCGCGACGCTACCCACCCGTTCATTCTTATTTCATATTAAACAGTTTAATGCTGTAATCGGTTTAATATGAACTCAAAATATTTCATGAACTATAACGATTCGTTTGTGGATTCCATATGCTCCACACAGGGGGCGGATATGGTATGATGATGATGATGAACGATTCTAAATTATTTTTAATTAAAAATATTTTTTACGAAAATATAAAGATAAAGAACACAGTTAACGTAAAAATAATTTTCATTTGTGAATTTTCATTGATTTTCGACAATTAAATTTAAAACGACAAAAAAAAACTGCATTAGTTTTACTATATAAATATATATAAAGATAGAAAAAGGTACCTATACAAAATCTCCAAATATCAAGACAATAATATACAATATAAAACAACGAAAAAACATGTAGTTTTGTAGTTTAGTTTATAAAAATACCATAAACATAAGTTATATTAAATACACATAATACCATTGAAATGCGGTAAATTTAAATGTGAATATTTTTGAACAATTATATAGTATTTTCGTATTCAATCCGTCTCCAAATTTTTGGTAACAAATAATATTTGGAAATATTATTAAATTTCTGCTCAAATGTAATATTATTATTTCTCCTGTTATTTTTTGGGTTCTTTTCCTAATAAGTACATTATTAAATTTCTTCCCCTAGATACACTCGAATAAACAGAAAAAACGTATATTTAAGGACTCAATCAATGTCAGAACTGATTTTCTTCGCTTTTTATTAGATGTAATCACGATTAGACGTGATTTAGAAATCTGTCACATGGGAAATTTGGCCAACCGTAGAAAATGTCAATCCTTAAGAAAATAGGAATATTAATCTTAAATACAAAATTTCATTATTTCGTTTCTTTATGTATCACTGTCAAAATTAATACATTTGTAATTTTTTATGGTAATTGTAAAATTTGTAATCCATGCGCTTTAAAGCTGCAAGACGCGTTATTATTCCACATCTGCAGCTTTTAGCGGCAGTAGTGATTGTCTGTTATAATAAATCATAGAATTCTGTGATTTTCAATCGCAAATAATAATTTTAACCCATATGCGCTTTGTAGCTGCAGGATATGTTATTATAAAACATCTGTAGCTTACAGTGCTCTGTGGTGATATACTACTAAAATTACGGATTTGACTAATCACTCTTACATACATTATAATCTACGATTCGGCCAAATTTTTCATAGACCCACCTGAATGTTGAATGCACCTCGCTAGATATCTCTGTCACCCTCTGTCTCTATAGCGTCATCTCTGTCAGCCGCATGGCGTGTAGCGGGCTAGGGTAGTCGTAGTGGAGTGCTGGCACCGCACGGCTAGGTACCGCACGGTTAGGTGTCGCACAGTGTGTAGTGGAGTGCTGGCCCCGCACGGCTAGGTACTTCATACGTAGTTGGAGTGCTGGTCGCACGTCTAGGTACCGCGCTGTGTGTAGCAGTGTGCTGGTCCAGCACGCCTAAGTACCGCGCTGTGTACATAGTAAAGTGCTGGACCCGCACGGCTAGGTACCGCGCCGTGTGTATGCAGCGAAGTACTGGCCCCGCACGGCCAAGTATCCCGCCGTGCGCACGTAGTGGAGTGCTGGCACCGCACGGCCAGGTGTCGCACAGTGTGTAGTGGAGTGCTGGCACCACACGGCTAGGTATCGCGCCGTGTGTAGCGGTTTGCTGGCACCGCTCGGCATATGTACATAGTGAAGTGCTGACCCTGCACGTCTAGGTGCAGCACCGTGTATGTGCACAACGAAGTGCCGGTCCCGCACGGCTAGATACCGCACCGTTCGCACTTAGTGGCGTGTCGGCACAGCACCGCTAGGCACCGCACACACCGCAAACGTGTGTACTCTGTTAGTGAGAAATTGTCCATTTTGCAACTGAAAAGACCGATTCTAGAACCTTCCGTGTTTGGCCCGTGACGGAACAGACAACAGTACAAAGTACGACAGTACATCAAAAGTACAGAGTCCGATCAAAATTTTGGAACGAGGAGAAAAGGGAGCGGGGGAGGCGAGGGGGAATAAATGATGCGGATGGACAATGTCAAACTAACAAAGAGTTAGTTTGGCGAAAGAAATGTCCGCGCGGGCGGGGAGGGGGGCGGCGCGGAGGGGCGGTTTCTTTCGTCAAACTAATCGTGTCTGGCCGCGCCCCTGACCCTTGTTCGGCCCGCAGGAGTTGAGGGCCAACAACGAGGCCCTGCGCGCGCTGCAGGTCCAGCTGGAGCGGGCGCTGGCGGGCGAGGCGCGCGGCCCGCCGTCCGGCACGCTGGCCGCCATCCTGGACACCAAGGAGGCGCGCATCGCCAACCTGGAGCGCGAGGTGCTGCTGCTGGAGGCCCTCGGCCGGCGCCCCCCGTCCCCCGTCCCCACGCCCGCGTTCTTCTCCTCCTCCCCCGCGCTCCAGGACCTCTACCCTAAAGACTCTAGCCTTAAGCGACAAGTAAGTTTCCTACTCAACAATGTGCAGGTGAAGAAAGATGGCCAGATGAGTGTTATCATGTGAACTGCAATCCGCTCTCTCTTCTACTCCTCGGTGACTATAACCCGCCGTGTTTCGAGATCTTTCCGGGCTATTCTGAAACATTGTCAATCACCAATACTCTTATTTTTGTCTACATTCATCTATTACTAAAGGACCTTTATACCATGTGCTCCGATATCTTACCGGGGTATCCTTAATCCATTGTTAATCATCAAACCCCTTTCTCATCAGTCTGTTACGTTGCCATTGTCATCTCTGACTCTTGATGTTAAAATTCCACTTCCATCATCTATTTTGTTGTGACATGATGATTCCGCGTTAAACACAAAACCATTGTTCACTGTAATTTTGTAAAATACCTTTATTTAATACCTAAAATAAGTGGTGTTATCTTCAAAGGGTTTTTTGATGATATAGTATTATAATAACTTCATTCTATAACACCCATATCACATAATTTAATTTTGATATAAATTAAAAATTCTCATCCAACATGTTCCCACAATTGATATCTATAAAAAAAATTTAAATCATGGTTCACAAATATAATCTTTATTACTTTTTCTGACAACGATTCAATTTTTGCTTCTTATTTCTAACTCACTGTGCGAAAGTAATAATTCCAAACTACTTTTTTAACTAACATGATATAAAATTCATGAATCTATTCATTGAAGTTTAAAAAGCATTTTTTTTTCAAAACTTACGATTAATCTGTATTGATCTTTGTTATCAAACTTATTGATGTTATAATTTTACTGTCATCAGTCACATATCACAAGTTAACTTTTTCATATAAAGATTCGTGGCTTAGTGCCAATCGCATTCGTTGTTTTTTAAAATAGACAATTTTAAAAATTCGTTTGCAATGGTTTATCAATTGTATTCTGATCACTAAACTTATAATTTTCAGAACTAATGAACGGATTTAATTTTTTCTAGATAAATAATACTTACCTTTGAAAATACCCTTATATTAGAGACAGTTTGATTGGCTGCGTTTTCACGAGATTTTTAAGTCAAAGTAAACTGTAACTGTAATTCTCAAAGAAAAAGTTAATTGATAGTATTGGAAATAAATAAAATTTCATGACAAAAATGTGTGTCTATATAAAAAGTCTAACAAAATCTTTCCAAAAGAGACTTTATTTCTTCTTAATATATTAAAAAATACGAATTTTTAATGGTTGTTAAAAATAAATGTCTAAATTGTAAATTAAAATTTATATTACATAAATATTTGACAATAAAGGCATATCTACGTGCATATTATTGTACTAAAGTCAATTTCATCATTTATATATAAAAACGTGGAAACGGTGTAATAAATTAATAAATTATTATTGTATTAAATGTAAAAGTTCAGGGACTAAAAACGTACGAACGTCCTATTTGAAAATTTAATCATTTCCTTTTCAAAAATGTCAATAAATTATATTCTAAATAATTTGTATGTATAAAAATGCGTCCATGTCGCGTAAAGTCAAACTTTATAACGCTAATTAACAATATATAATTATCTCAGTTTAATCCAGGTATATATATACGAATTATTGTACTTTTTATCACGTTTTAGTCCCTGTTTATATTTTTAAACCCCTATTTATAGTTCATATATGATATATTTTGTTACTATTATATACAGTAAAATAATCTTAGTATTTATATTTAATTATTATTTATTTATTTCGAAAAACTTTTGAACTTCACCAAAAGTTTTTGAAAATGCCGATTATAAATAATTTAAAAAAATAATTAGAATAAATTAATAATTTCAAAATGTGTTCATATCAAAAATAAATTTCTTGTGTTCAAAGTAATATATCAAACGTACCTACCCATGTAGTGATCATTTCACGTGTTCTAATAAATTAATAATTTATTTAAACGTAAATAGTAAAATAAGAATTTTGCATAAAATACATATAAAACATTAGTTTTCAAATTAACTAAATATCCATTGCAAAAAAAAATATTTTGAATTTTTAAAAATAATATACTTTTTTTTGTATCAGTGAATTAACAGAAATATTTATAACATTTTAGAATCTCATGAAGTTGTTTGTTCGTACATTTTTATTTAGCTAAAAAAAATTCTTACAGCTAATATTATTTTTTTTTTCCATCCAAATATTTATAACTAATCACAAAGATAATGCTTCCTTTAAATTTTAATAAAACACCTATATTTTTTTACTAATTATTATTTGTTAGAATATCAGTAGATTATTGAAAATATCGAATTTAAACAATATATCAAACATTGCAACAGATCCCTTAATTATATAAGAATTTTAATATCGAAATACTCTTTAAAAGTCGTATTTATCGACATTATATACGATTTCACATATTATTAAAAAACGATCTTATGAATTATATAAAAATTCCATTGTTAGTAGTCAATTATATCTATATAAATAAAAAAAATACACATATATATTATATTTTATAATACTTCATAGATTATTTTCTATAACTGTTCAGTTTATCTAACAAAATTAATTTATTTTTAAAACAAATTCAGAAAAATAGTGTTCCTTATAATAAAAATTGAAGCTTTTAGAATATTAAATTAATAATAACTAAATTATAGAAATTAAATATGTAATTTTCATTAATATTCACTTTAAAATAGAACAATAATATTTACGTTGATGCTTTAAGTATATAGATCTATTTTTCTTGATAAAATAGGAAATATTTTTAGAAAAAAATATTTTTTCCATTGAGGTATTTATTTTTTAGTATTTACGTACTTTAAGCATATCATATCGAAATGCATTTAAACTTTATTTTTATCTACTTAGAGTAATAAAAACTCTTAAAACTTATATTTAATTATAGTAATTGCAGAATCTCACATTAAATACTTCATAGTGTTTTTAATTCACTCGAAACATTCGATCACTTAAAAAGTAATATTATGGTATTGATAATATGATTAAAATAGTTAATGTTTTATTAAGTAGATAAGTTTCATATTAGAGACCAAAAGAGAATAGAGATTAGAAATTTAAAAATTCTTTAAAAAAGTCAATTAAAAATTGGGTGTATTTTTGAATGAAAATGAGTAAATGTAGCGGATATTTCGACAGCTTTTTAGCCTAGCTCATGATGTGTTCAACACCAAAATTTGCAAAGAATATTTCAGTATATGAAATTTTACATAATAAATAGTGTATTGAGATTTTATCTTTCTTAGAAAATTGATGGAGAAATCATCTTCCAGTATCTAGTTTTAATTCCTAAACTAAGATAAAATATATATTTAAGTGTAGTTTAAATTCGTTGGTTTATGAAGAAGTCATCAGTCTATAAATAGTTTAAATTAATTTATGGAGCTTTCAAACATTCTGTGTTTAAGTGAATTTATGGACACACCCATATTTTTCGTATGTTTCAAATTCATAGATTTAAAAATCATATTGAATTTTTTAATGAAGAGTTGTATTTGTCAAGTAAATTGATGGAATAATCATCGTTCCGTACCTAAATGGTATTTTTTTTTCCTTTTTATGTTATTTAATTTAGAATACGAATTTATGGAGTGGTATATTCATTTAATTATATTATATAATTTATTTCCATGTCAGGTCAAAATTATTTATGAAGAAGACATTTACCTAATTTATTCAAAATAAGTGTAAGGTTAATAATTCACGTTTTTAGTGTATATAACTGCTTAAGGAGAGTAAGTTCATCTAATTACATTTAGTTTTGATGGAGTGGTCATCCATCTGTCTAGTTTTAATGAATTAACATTGGGTAATCATTCATGTTCACTACATCATGGGCATCTCGTCATCTTTCATCACTTTCATCGTACATTTACTATACTATCATTATGTTATATATTTAATGTGTTTTAATGCAAACATCACAATATTTTTATGCTAATGAAATACATTTTAAAGCATAAAATACTCATTTTTGTAATATTTGCTTGATTTTACAAAATTTTTGAAAATATTTGTGTTACAACTTTAAAAAGCATTTGCGAAATATTCCATATATGTTATGTTCTAACAAAATTACATTTTGTCTCGAAAATACACGTTTTTAAAAAAATATTTTGCAAGTGCTTTTTACAATAAACTTTTTTGCATGCGAAATTAAAAAGTAGAATTTTTATTGATAACAATTTTTAATAAACTATCAGTTAGAATTCCAGTTGAGCCAAAAATTACAATTTTAGTTTTTCGTTAATTTTTTTCTGACAGAAAAGCGTAACTAATAACATATTTTTGGCTTAGCTGGAATTATTTCTAAAATTCTGAGTGCTAAATAATGAGTAATATTTTGAATTTATTTATACTATTTTACTTAATAATGGCTTAATCAATAACATAATTAATACAGTAATTTTGCTAAATATTACAACATTTTAAACTCCTTATTACTAATATTTTTTATTTAGTTGTGCTACCAATAATTTTCCTAGATGCAAAAATACTTGAAATTGTATACATTAGAAAAAAAAATTGTATACAATATCAAGTACTATTTTTTTGTAGTATCGTATTATGAAACACATTGCATCTCTATTCATTTCAAAGGACTGTCGAGTTTTAAACTTTAATAATCAAACTGGTTACTCAAAATATATAAATTACAAATACTAAACAATTGAAATTTAATTTAAATATCAGAATTGAGCCATTAGCAATTATCAGGAACCCAAGCACAGCATTCAAATTGATAAATTATCTTTCCTTATCCTGTTTGTATGAAGATAGAAAACCATGGTAATAAAAATATATATATATATGACGATAATCTCAAGTTATGTGTTATAATTTGTAGAATTAGAAGCGTGCTTGCACAGCTTTATTTTTTAACAAATTATTAATCTCCTTTGAGGTATACATTATTAAAAAATAAGATGACCCAAACGCGCGTCTGGTAGATTTTAAAACGTGTGAAAAAAACATTGTTCTGCTGCTAAATTCCAGGAAGAAATCAGAGCACTAAGATTGTTTGATGAAATCTCAATACTAACGGTAACTAAATGTTGTAAAGTATTCGTTGGTCGTACTTAAAGCCTATGCAAACAGCGATTTTTAAAAACGCATGCAAAACGCGTTCTACTCGATCCAATCGCAGTCAGTATAAGAAACTTATAAATTTAAACTTTCTTGCGAGAAATTAGCAATTTTTGTGAATTCAGCATATTTTAGATTTATTAATAAAAAAGAAATCATATAGAGTACTTCCAACTATTTTCTAGGGAAATACAGTGGCTTTTTTGGATGAAATTTATGGAAAAAAACTTGAATTGGGTTCTTTCCGATTTTTTATTTAAAAAAATTGATCGAAAAATAACAATATCAAGGGATTTTTTAAAATTTTTACGATGTCATATGAATTTTCTAGCGCGGTTTGAAATAGCGCTTTTTCAAATCGCTCGCAAAATCCTCCATTTGGCGCGCATGGGGTGTGACGTCACATCAATATGGGCGCTGACTTCGTAATGAATTTCCCGCCTTTCATAATGAGCGGGTATGACGTCATTAGCCAATAACGGGCGTTAAAAGTCACTCGTAATTTCGTGTTTTTAAAACATAAATTTATAAAAAAAACAACATTTTTGATCATTGTGTTTTATATCGTTGGAATTGTAAAAATATACTTGAAATATTTATAACCTTTTCAAGGATATTCATGCTATCATCGGAAACAACCCAATTGTATGGAAAACTCCCCTTTTTATCAGGATAATTATTAAAAGTGACAGCAAAATAAAATTAATTAGTGATTAAAGAGCCCATGAAATTCTAGGAAACTAGTTATTTCATTATATTGATTTTTCGTTAAAAAAAAACCCCCATTTTGAGACCACATTTAATGAGCGCCGTTAACTTGGTGCCATGGTATAAATATAGGTATATAAAAGGGAGTTTGTTTGTAGCGTTGCACGTTGGTAGGTACTTACGCCTCTAAATACTATTTATCTTAATACCATAATAGGCTGCGATTAAATTGAGTAAAACGCGCGTAGCTTGCGCGTTTAAAAATCGCGTTATGTACTGGTAATTCTATAGTTATTGGTAAATTGTTCAAGACTCGACAGTGCCTCAGTGGCGCCAATACGCCGATACTAAACAGAAACCTCTTGCCCCTAACGAACCTGCACGCGTCCTGGGAACTGGCGTGGTGCGGCCAGCTGGACGAGTTCCGCGTGGAGATCCAGCGCCGCGACCAGGAGATCCTCGGCATGGCGGCCAAGATGAAGGCGCTGGACGAGCAGCACCAGGACTACCAGCGCCACATCGCCGTGCTCAAGGAGTCGCTCTGCGCCAAGGAGGAGCACTACAACATGCTGCAGGCTGACGTAAGGCGGATACTTGACCATTCTAACCTGACCTGACATCACACTACATCATCTAACCTGACCTGGCATCACACTATATCATCCAACCTGACCTGGCATCACACTATATCATCTAACCTGACCTGATATCACACTGTATCATCTAACTCGACCTGACATCACACTATATCATCCAACCTGACCTGACATCACACTAAATCATCTTACTTGGCGAGCAGCACCAGACTACCAGGGCCACATCGCCGTGCTCAAGGAGTCGCTCTGCGCCAAGGAGGAGCACTACAGCATGCTGCAGGCTGACGCAAGGCGGATACTTGACAGATCTAACCCGAACAAGAGTTTAAACTAACATAACGCGACATGAGACATACACGAGCTAGACTAACATAATATGATACCGAATTTTAGACCAAACACGCCAAGAAAAAACTTTATAAAACCTAGACTTAGGCGGATACTTGACCATTCTAACCTGACATCACACTACATCATCTAACCTAACCTTAACTTGCATGAGCTAAACTAACCTAAGATGACAAGACAATCCTAACCTTACCTAACCATATTAATACTATGAGTTAACCTAACATGACAAGAAAAAACTCTACAAAACCCATTTTTCTCTTAAAAATCTCTCTCTCAAAATTTCAATAACCTTTTTTCTTGGCCATAATCTTGACAAAAATTGATTCCTGAGCAGTTTTTCAGTATTTTATTTGAATAATTAATTTCACATTCTTCTATATACTACAATAATTCATAAACAGGCCAAACTTTCCTAATTAATGCGAAACACCGGACCTAACCTAATTCTTGAGATTTGCCATTCTAGTCTAACCAAATTCAACTAAGTACTGAGATAGTTTTTTCTTAGTTTACATGTATAATGTTTAGAATCCCGCGATAAATATTTGTTTCGCCCACATTCTACAGTTTTCAAAACATAATCTTCAATTGAATAAATGTGTATCTACCTAACTTTGCACCCGTGTTTTATGTCATTATTCATAAAACTTCTCATCTAACTTCACCTTCTTATGCATCTTTGAACTTACAATTACTCAATATCCCACTCTCTGACATAACTGATTACAGACCGAGAAGGTGTAGGTATCTTATATAATTTTATCTATTTCATCATATACAACAAATTTTGTTTTAGTTTGTGTTTTCAGATACTCGCATTTCAATATTGCAGATAATATTTCATTCTGTTGAAGTGTTCTCGAATATTTCTCGTATTACCTCGAAATAATTTAATTAACTTTATGGACTATTAATCACTCTTGTAATTGGCTGTGCTATCACAAAGTAATGAAACAAAGCAATTAATGAACGGTATTGTAGGAATATTATATCACCGTAACATAAAAATGCATAATCACTGAATGTCAAAAATGTTAATACCCTAAGTATCAGATCAATTATTTTGCTGACAATAGTAAAAATCACTATTTGCAAACCACTAATGCACTCCACTTACACAAAATAAATTTAGGAAAACTGTTTTGCTAATTAAAACTGTTAAGATTGGTATATTTTTAGATTGTAATGATATTTTTCTTCAGGTGGAAGAACTTCGTACAAGACTGGAAGAAAAAAACAGGCTTATAGAGAAGAAAACGCAGACGGCAATGCAGGCAACTCAAGAGAGAAATCGAATAGGAAACGAACTTACAGAAATAAAGGATCACATGGATATTAAGGATAGAAAGATTAATGTTCTACAAAGAAAGGTAAGTTTACTAAATTTAAGCAAATAAAAAAAAATACACCCATGTATTAATTTGGATTGTAACCGATTGTGACCTATATTCATAGAGTGGTAAATATCTAAGCAATTCTTTATTCGGTCTCAAAAAAAGGTTTTGATTAACACGCTTTAGATTTGAAATCGGTATCTACTATTCAGAATATAGGTCTTGTATTTTGTTTGACCAAATAAATCGTTGAAAATATTTTGCTGTGTGAAACACTTTTACTATCAAATACTTTTTGTTATGTCTTCGCATTGCATAAATTGGCAGTTTGTCTTAAGTTTTTTTAAGCGGTTTTTACTATTCAATGTATTGTTTTACAAAACCACGATGAAAAAGAAGAATTTTAAAATTAAAACCATACATTTTTCGCCAAATGAAGACGCGTTGTAAAAAAAATAAAACTTTATCAATGTATCTAGAAGTTTACCGAGTGATAAAGTAAACATTTAAATAATGTAAGAAGGTTCATGGGAATTTTTATCAAATCTGTAAAAGTCTCAATTCTTCGTTCTAATGTCCACAATCTAGTTAGTTGAAATCATGATATTAGTGATTCCACTAAACTCAGTGTATAGTGTTATCTGCACCACTAAGACTAAGCTAAATAACTTTCTTTTATTTGCTTTCTCTAGAGCAGGGAAGTTTAAATTAAGTTTATGACAAAGGCCAGACTTGAATTCAGGTTTTAGCTCTCCGGGCAGTTAATTTCAGTGAGGGCTGGGAATCCAATTTTCATTAAGTTAACTACCTGTAAAATAAATGTAAAACTAACAATTATGGTAAGGAGACAAACCATTTTTACTTAATCATTACATGGCCATTTTCTAGACTCGCCTGTAATTTGAAAGTGGTTAAAAAAACGTAGCACAATGATCAATATTCGCTGCACTTGGGTGTATAATCGCAGTGCCCTATGCACCATTGGGTGCGGATAAGGGAGAGTAGTAGTGCACTCAAATTGCGATCGTAAAGTTTCATGAAATAAACGTATCGATGGTATTAACTTAGTGCATAGATTTTTTTTCCATTGAACCATTCTAAAATATTACAGTTACAGAGCAATATTATGATGTATAATAGTAAAGTTTAATCAAGGCAGTCGAATACTTACTTGGTGTAGAAAAAAATATCTTACGACCCAAAGTATCAAAGATTATGTATTGTATAATGTTTCTATCAATTAATTCGTAAAAATATCACATTCTGGTCAATGACAACATTTCAAATAAATCAAAGGGCATTAAATTACGAATATTGTTTTTCTCTGCGTAAAACCTATAAAATAAAGATTTATTTACGATTTCAGTAGCTTGATTTTCACATAAGGAAATCACGCATGGTTTAATATTATTTCATATACTATCGTGAGCACGTTTAGTCGTGCACTTTCTGAATTAATAATTCTATCGCATGTTTAATGCAATCAGGTCGTTTGTCCAGTCACCCCAAGAACTAACATTGATTGGTTTCAAGCAAGTTTATTGATGCTTAACTTCTGGAAACGTGTAAATCAAAACATCACGTAAACATGGATATTGTGACATCAAAATAAACTATATTTAATGGAATAAAAAGAAGGGAGATAATACGGAGTCCTGAGGTACACCGTCTTAAACTATTTTTAAAAAAAATCACATCAAAAATCAAACTATAACTTTCATAACCGCTACAGCTACTACTTTTCGAACCCAATGGTGCATAGAGCACCGCATCGGAACATCAAGTGCAGTGTGTCATGAAATATTAATATGAAAATCACATGTAAATAAATATTTTATGCTGACTCTAGAATGATAAAAACATTCTAAAATAATTATTTAAAATGACATACGATATTTTTTTCAAGTTGGTCAACCTTTTTTTTTACCTAACCTACAGATTTATAATTTTTGGGTTTTTAGTTATGCCATTGAAAAAAATGTTTTCTTAAAAATTTTTGGAGCCACGTAACCCAAGGCGCTAATTAATCAGATAACCAGCTAATAATAACATATTATAACGATATGAACCGTGTTTCATAGAGCCTGGTACTGCTAAATCGACCCGAAACACGACATTGAAATAAGTATAATATTATCGGACTAGCATAGTTATACTTTATTTTTATTCGAATACAATAGTAACGTATAATGTATTATACGTAATAAATAAAAATATATGGACACTATGTTTATTGAAATAAAACCTTTCTGATATATTTCCATTTAAGTTATTTATATTTAATATTATCTTATTACTAATTTTGCTTCCAAGTACCTAAACTAGACTTGGTTAAAGAAATCTGTAGAATGTCATCAATCTTTTGAGCCATAAATATATTTTAGATTCGTGAAATCTTTTACTAATGTATGTGCGAATAGTTACCATAACATACACAGATACATAAAGAAAAATTTTCAATGATTTTTTGGTCACAATTCATTTCAAATATGCGTTTGTGTATTTTTTAATAAAATATTTACCTTATTTAAGCATATGTTCAAATTAATGTTTATATTGATGTATTTTCCTATTATTTATTTCATTTAAATAAAACATATTTTTTAATCTGCCACATCTAAAATAGTCAATTTTTTTGTTTTTACATTATTGTATTAAAATTTCTCATGAAAATTAATGTAATAAGTTGCTTAGCTGCCCTCAAATGAACTTATAACAGTTTACTTAGGGGCTATAAATGAAATTTTAATACCCCAAGCGACTTATGAAAACAAAAATAATGTTATACCTATCTTCTTTCATTTCTAATTAAAATACTTGTTTAAAGTAACAGTGTAAAAAATGCAAATTAATAGAATGAATTCTGAAATATTAAGGTACATTCGAAAAACACCTCTGTTTATTTTTCATTTATCGTTTGTTCACCATTTAATTTTATTTTTCAATTGTTTTAAGCTTGTGTTTTATTATTTTAATCACCTGCCTTTAGTTTTGTAATAGCTAGTTGTTTGTTGTTTTAACGTCTTCTGAGAAAATTACAAAAGAAAATGATGCTGGGTAAAGGAGGTAATTAAGTTTTTATTTTTGTTTTTTTACATTTTATTTAGTGCACGTTTTTTATCATTTGATATGAAAAATAAATATTAACTTATTGTTGTTACGATTATGTTCATTGCGTATTTAATGTTTTAATGTATTTCCTTTAGATTGAAAATCTCGAAGATCTTCTCAAAGAAAAAGACAATCAGGTAGACATGGCTCGCGCTAGACTAACCGCTATGCAAGCTCATCATTGTTCATCTGAAGGTGCTCTTACTTCATTAGAAGAAGCTATCGGAGACAAAGAAAAACAAATGAACCAACTTAGAGAACAGCGTGACAGAGCGGAACAAGAAAAGAACGAAGAAAGAGAACTCCACGAAAGAGAATTAGCTGAATATAAAATGAAGATACACGCTTTAGAAAGTGAGGTAGAAAAACTCGGAGCAAGGCTGGAAAGAGCATTAGCGGAAAAAGACAGATTAGAAGCCAAACTTGAATCATCTCAATCCGAATTAGGTAAATCTAAAGCCGAGCTCGACAAAGCTGCCAGCGAAGTCGGCCGTTCTGGCGCTGACTGGGAAGCTGCCAAACAACGAACAGCTAGACTAGAACTAGAAAACGAACGCCTTAGACACGATCTAGAAAGATCTCAAACAACATTCGGTAGAAGCACACTATCAACATCTCAAGAGCTAGACCGCATACAAGAAAGAGCCGACAAAGCCGCAACAGAACTGAGAAGAGCCCAAGCCGAGCTTAGAGTCACTCAAGCAGATAATGAAAGAGCTCGCTCGGAAGCAGCGGCCCTTCAAGAAAAGGTAGAAAAGAGCCAAGGAGAAGTATACCGACTTAAAGCTAGACTTGAAAACGCTCAAGGCGAGCAAGAAAGCCTTAGGGAAGAATATGAGCGAACTCAATCCAATATCGGGAGGTTGCACGCAGAAAGGGATAAGGCTGTTGGAGAACTGGAAAAGTCTCGCGAGGAGCTAGAAAGAACCCAAGCAACTCTAGGAAAGGCCCAACTTCAGCAAGACAAACTTCAGAATGCTCTGGACAAAGCGCAGACTGAAGTGGACAAACTTCAAGAGAAGCTTGACAAATCTATTGGAGAAGCCAGAAGGGTAAGTGAAAATTTACTTTAGTTATGTAATTTACGTAAATCTAATGATTGTCTTTTTTTTAAATGATTCATTTTTGGATATTATGGTCAAAACAAAGCTACGAGTATTAACATAACCTAGGGTTATTTTTTTTAATTACCAATGAGATTGCAAAAATCAAAAGTGATTTGTATAAAACCTAGGTGTTTGTAATGTTGTTCTAATGTATTGTTGGGCCTCTTAACCTCTTATATTATATAATATGTCACTGAACTCCTCTTGAACTGCAGTGAAAGCCCCACCCTTTCTCTAGACTACTTTATGGACGATTGAGTCTTTTTTCAGTCCAACACAACTCTAACAATTTTTTAAAGCTAATCCGCGAAATTTAAAAGATTCAGTTTTAACTGGAAAAAGCGGAAGAAAAGAAGGTTAAACGCGACCAAATGCTTTCATTGCCCCTATCACTGTCTCGGCTCTAAGATTGTCATAAACACATTCACTCCTCTTGAACTTAACGGCTGCACCGATTTTGATGAAAACTTTTGTGTTTGACAAACAGTTTACAGTTTAGATTGACAATTGGACCCGGTAGGTGGCGCTGCAATCGGGTTTGGGTTCGGGTAATGCAAAACTCAATGACAAAATTTGTCATTTATATAGTATATTTAATGTCATTTAATAGGCACATCTAATGTCATTTAATGTACGACGTTTATCGAAAAAACGTTTACTAATAGCAGGCAAGCCAACGTTTGGGCAGGACAACATAATGTCGAGTCTGATAACCAAATAAATTAATATTTCCTAAAAAACCAATTTTCCCTTCAAAATCCTTTGATATTGATTTTATTCAACAAAAAAACACACTTTTTCCATAAACGACTAAAATATTTAGCTTCGTATATTTTACAGATTTTACAGTCTATGTAAGTAAGGTAATATGAAATACATTAGCCAGGAATCCATTTGTAACCGAATTAACACGCCAAGATGTACGTTTTTCAAGTTAAAAACTTTTTCTCTAAATTTTCATTTCTTTTGGAATGCCATTTAAATTTTCAGCGAAAAATCTCATGTTTTTGTAAAAGTTTAGTTTTCGAGAAAATTGAGTACGAATTAGATTTTTTTTTAAAAATCGTTATCAAATATCATGTATTTAGTCAAATTAATACTATCCACAATGAAAACAAAATTTTAAAAAACATGTTTTAACAAGAATTTGAGCAATTTTACTTAATCTGACATACTAATAAAAACTTTTGTAAGAAGAATTTTTTTATATTTTTATTCAGCTATTTTCTGGTTGTACTACGAGTTTTGTTACAATCTGTATACAAGGATTACAAAATACACTTTTTTTTTATGAATAAACAAATACAAAAAGTAAATTGAATGCGGATTTGTGAGAAATCTGAATAATCGGCATCAGAAGAATTATTATGAACGTGGAAGAAAAAGAGTAGTCTGCCAGGACAGAGTGGTGTGGCGTTCTATCCTCTGAACTTGCCCTTTCGGCGAAATGGTCAGTTAGGTATCTAGTTAATATTTCCACACACATGTTTATTTCTGCTCTTTATAATAAGCTCGAGGAAGGCTTTGCTTGAAAAGTTTGTTGAAAAACCTTTTATTATGAAAATAATTCCGGTCTGATGTTCATTTCACGTAATGAATCGTGGGTAGGTTTTAATTTTACGTGAGGGATAAACATTCTGAAAATGTACGGAATTTCAATTCTGAAAAATTATACCTTTGTTGACAAAAAATAACCTTTGTCATATCGAATAAACATTTTAAAAAAGGCTTCAAAGTAAATTTTAATAGGAAAACGTCCTATATTTTTTATTTTCGTATTTTTTTTTGTGTGAATAGTAATGAATATTTGAATTTTTCTCTGAAAAACATAAAAAATTATAATTCAAAAGATTCTCTCATAAATAACGGAGCTAATAAAAACGGGTTGACCGCAAACGGACGCTTTAAAAACGTTGCTTTGCGCTTTAAAAGGTCCGTCTCCTAAGCGCACAAAAAGGGTCGTACTGAATATACAGTCATGCGTGGAACCAGAGAAGTGACTGTGTACTTTTTTATATTTTAGGCGCTACTTACATCAAAACTTGATTAAAATATTAATAGACGCATCAAAATGACCTGTTTTGGCGAGAAATCGCGATAATGATATTTTAAAAATTAATTACGGACATAAAATATTTTTTTTAAATTTTCGTACTTAAGATATAAATCACCATCATCATCATATCAGCCCGTTGAGGTCCACTGCTGGACATAGGCCTCCCCCTGCCATCTCCACTCCTCCCGATCCTGCGCCGCTCCCATCCACTGTCTTCCAACAGACTTCCTGATGTCCACCCATCTCATCGGTGGACGTCCTTGAGGCCTCTGGTTTCTCGGTCTCCACACCAGAACGCGTTTCGTCCATCTGTCGTCCGTCATTCTGGCTATGTGACCGGCCCATTTCCACTTCAACCAAGCAATTCTCTCCACCACGTCGCAGACCTTTGTCTGGCGTCAGATCCAATCGTTCCTTTTTCGATCTCTTAATGTTATTCCAAGCATAATCCTCTCTATGCTCCTCCGTGCAACTTATGGGAGGATTGCTTGGTTAGAGTCATTGTTTCCGCGCTATAAGTAAGGACGGGCAGAATGCATTGGTTGAACACTCGAGTCTTGAGTGAGTTGGGAATGGAGCTTCGGAATGTGAAAACCATAAATCACCATCTAAAAAAAATTGTCCCGTAGTTCATTGCTTGTAAAGAGAGAACTAGAAACATATTTCGTTTTCCTAGAATCGTAAAAACAATCCTTGAACTACGCTAAACCAAAAAAATGTCAAAAAAAGTATAATAAGACAATATGTTTTTATTGCTATCTTAAGAAGATAGGTACAAAGATTTTTCACTACGCTAAATAAGGTTCCATATTCGATATTTTGCAAATGGGGTAAAGCAACACGCTATAAAAATGAGCCGCTTTATGATGCGTTACATTCGTTCTTGAAATAAGGCTTGAAAATACAGGAAAAAAAAGAAAAAACGTATTTGTATGATATTTATTCATGTATTCTACGAGTCATCGTTGTTTTTCCCAATATTTTGTATCGAGGGGTCGTTTTTAAAATAAGGGTAAAATGAGTAACAACCGCTTGATTTCACGATGTTTTCACAAACGTGTATATCTTAGACCCAAATGTAAGAAAACAAAAAGAGACATACGCTTATACGGGACAAGCCAAATATTCATAAGATTTTTTGCGAAAATCGATAATTTCTTTGATTGAATCGGCATTCACTTTATAACACTTTATGGTAATTCATGATTAAATTTTGCTTGCTTATCATCATCATCATCATCATACCTTATCCGCTCCTTATGTGGAGCATATGAATTCCACAAACTGCCTCCAGGCCAAGCGATCGGCCGCCAGCTCCCGTGCATCCTCCCAAGTCAAGTCAACGCCCCGCAGTTCTGACGCAAAATGCCGACGAATTGTCAACAGTGGACGACCAGGACTTGCTTATATTCTATTTATTATAGTATTAGTACTGCCACGGTTTCTCAGGAGTATTATAGTTCTTCCATCGACTTTATAGACTTTATAGAATAAAAGCAAGTAATATAGCAATGATTCTTAATAATATGAAATTAGTAATACTAACTTTTCTACTATTTTCAATAGGCAATCAGTTTCTATTGAACAGCGCATTCCTACCCCTTCATTTCTTACTAAAAATAGTAGTATTTGAAATAGTAAATAATATTAAAAACAAATATTTTCAACAAGAGAACTAAGACCCAATTACAAAGGAAAATAAAATTACAATAATATAATTTTTAATTTTTTGCGCCAAGACTCAAACTAGGGACCTTAGTTACTTGTTATTTTGATATTTTTAAACATTTGAATAGTCTGGGAGGCCCAATAACAGAGAGGAACATCACAAACACCCAGGCATGAAAAAAACTCACTAGGAATTGAACCCAGAACCTCCGTGTTTGGTAGTTATCCACAAAGTGTTTTTTATTTTAGTTGTCTTGAAATTTTTTTTTAAGGGCCTGACTATAGCGCCGAACATCACTTCACATAGCTTCAATGCTTGATGGAAACGTCCTCATTTATTTTGTAACTCCAGCAGTAATCTATATATAAAAATATCCATTGAATGAAGATTATTTCACAAATATTTTTAAAAAAAAACGTTTTTTCATATTACATTATGTTTTCGTTTTTTTCATTGCATTTTCTTGATTCAGGTCCAAATGGAAAAGGAGAAACAGAACTACGACTTCGACAACATCCAATCCCAGCTGGACAAGGCTCTTGGACAAGCCAACAGAATGCAGAAAGAGAGAGAGACAGTGCAGCTGGAGGCTGATAGACTGAGAGACAAACACGAGAAGGCGCAGGTAGGTCAATCTCAATATATCAGGTCATCGGACAGGTCAACAGGATGCAGAAAGATAGAGAGAGACAGCGCAGTTGGAGGCTGATAGACTGAGAGACAAACACAATAAGGCGCAGGTAGGTCAATTTCAATAAATCAGGTCATCGGACAGGTCAACAGGACGCAGAAAGAGAAAGAGAGACAGTGCGGTTGGAGGCTGAAAGACTGAGAGACAGACAATCACGAAAAGGCGTAGGTAGGTCAATCGCAATACATCAACTTACCAGATAGGTCAGTCTCATAAGTCAGCAGATAGGTCAACCAATGTATTGAATAAATTGAAGAACATGTTTGTAAATCCAAAGTGCTTTATGTTGCCAACAGCCCATAATATGGGCACACAAAGCCTGTTGGCATAGAACTTTAGCTGTATATAGTATAAAGGAACGTGACCAGAAATCCGATGTTTAGATTAAGACGAGAATTTCCATTAAAGGGGTAAATCATTGACGAATTAGGTTAGTGTTGTCAGCCACGCCATTGACTATTCAATAAAAAAATTATAATCTTATTTTTTTTACTTGTATATTGGCCAGTTAGGATGGTTAAAAGAATACAAAATAAAAAATAAAACAAATGAATTAAATTTTAGTGCTGCATATCAATAATTTTTTGGTATTTCGGTTTAAATTTAAATAAAGTGAAGTCTGATCATCTTGCCTTCACGTATCAAATGGTCAAGATTCTCTGCACTTGGTGTACCAATGCAGTGCCCTGTGCATCATTGGGTGCGAATAAGAGAGAATTCTATGACATATTTTAATGTAATAATTTAATTCAAAAGTAAAATGAAATTATTTATTAAAATGCCCGCATCCCGTTTTATTAATTTGATTCTAAGGACTTACGACAGAGCTTATGTATGAAAATACTCCAAAGATATTTAATAATCGTCGGATAGGGTACAGAATTTACATAAAAACTCCAAAAATTGTGCCTCGTAATTGTCCCAAAAGTTTCAACTTTTTTGAGGAGGGTAGATATGTAATTTCGCTGGGGTGAAGTCGATATAAATAAATAACGATGCTTCTATAAGCCTCATTCTGGTTACGTAAGCTTATAAAAAAATTGACATGGAAAGCGTATAAGAAAGAATATGAGATAAACTATAAGATAATTATTGATATCTCAACAGAGACAGAGAAGCTCTGGAAACGAATGTGGGTTATCTAGGCGTTTACAGGGCTTATGACTTGTCATTGGCTGGGTTAAGTGGCCACTTGACGTAATTACAACATTCCCCATTCCGCCTGTCATCTGACAACCATGTATGACAAATTTTTGAAACTTTATATATATCTAAGATGTAAAGAATAATCCGCTAATAAGATAATTACTTACTATAACTTATTATAACCTATTATCGTCTTCTTATTCTTCTTCTTTCGCCACGTTTGCTCCTATGTGGAGCATGTGGACATCACTAGATCCTTCCAGCAGACCCTGTCACCAGCTAGCTCTCTCGCCTCCTCCCACGTCAGGCCCGCATCCATCAGCTACGCCGAATACATCCGTAGGATGGTCCTCGACGGTCTGCCAGGACGGCGGCATCCTCTTTCTCTTTACTTATCGCCTCCTGCGTTTAAATATTCAGATTTCCCAAAACATACACCACACACAAACAACACACATACACATGACATAACATAACCACTGTTTGCTCACTTCACGTCTTCGGAAATTTGTCTTGTACATTGTGTTGTCCACGTAATTGGTGTTATGTTGGAATGTTACCTCAAATTGAAAATTCTTAGTTTATTGTACCAAACATAGCACTGTGTGTATAATTTATTTATTTATTTGTTTATTTATTTACTTTCTTTGACTCCCATAGGGCTTTTACATTGTACATACTATATATAAGAAATAGTTACACATTTAACATAATAATTTTTTTTTTTTAAATAAAAAATTACAAAATAATAATAATAAAAATTTAAAAAAAGAAAGTTACATAGTTAACAAAATACAATATTAAGACAAAATACATACATTGTATTATATTTATGATATAAGACATAGTGAGATAAAAATAAGAAAATTCATTTAAACTGTTTTTTTTTTTTTTTTTTTTTAAATAAAATATTAAAAATAAAAATAAAATTAATTTAAAATACATAATAAAAATATAAAACATAATACGGGCTAACTTTTAAGCATACATAAATACTCACGAAGATTTATTGACTAGACTCCGTCGCGTCAGTCGTCTTTAGTACTTTGGTCCTGAATATACCAATAATATTAAAATATAAATAAATAAACTCAAATCGTTTAAAATGATCCGGGGTCCATTGATTGTATTTTAAATATTTTTTTACAAACCTCCATTTTTATTGGCGCACAAGTTAAGTGCGGACGCTGGATTCATGATTCGGGTGTTCTGGGTTCAATTACCTCCGAGATCACATGAATACTTTTTACAAGCAAAAAAAACTTTTCTAAGCATTTTTTCGAGCCAGCATTATCACATATTTTTGGCTTTTTATGATAATATAAAAAAACCCTATATTGTTAAAGTAAAACTTAATTTAATTTTACGTATGTACATTTTCATCAAGATATTCGATATGTTTGTACCGTGTCGCACTCACCAAATAAATACATTTATGATCCTGTTTCGATCCCATTATTATTCCGGTGGCTAGGTGACGATGTAACACCTGATGTGAGCCTTTAGATTAAAGTTTATCATCTCAATAAAACGCGTTATAGGTTGGAATATAAAACAAGGACACTACACGGAATAATACCTGTTAGATTTTCATACCTTTTTATAATATAGGTCTCGTACTCGGCATAGTTAGGAGACAAATGGAATTTGTTCTTTAAATAATACTGAAAAGTTTTCAGGATCAGACAGTCTTGAAATTTTTCAGCTTTTCAGGAGAAGACTTTCAGAAACTTTATAATTGGAAAAAGTCAGATCGCGTTTTCAAATGTAATATAAAGAATATTAGGTGTGCGGTGTTTTGACTTTGTAAGAAACACATAAGTGAGGCAACGGACTCAGCAACCCTTTGTATCTACTGTCATCCGGCGAGGGCGTTTCGGCTGGCTAGGCCATATACTACGTATGCCTCCCGAGAGCCGCCACCATGCAAGGCATCAGGTTTTCGGCGTCCTGGTCGTCCACTGTTGACAATTCGTCGGCAGTTTGCGTCAGAGCTGCGGGACGTGGAATTTACTTGGGAGGATGCACGGGAACTGGCGCCCGATCGCTTGGCCTAGAAGGAGTTTGTGGAATCCATATGCTCCGCATAGATATGGTATGATGATGATGATATTAAAACAGTTTAAAATAAATTAATCGCAAACCTTCACGCCCGGCACCCATTAGAGTAGTCTTTAATAAAAATGTCATTTTTTTATTTATTTATTTAATTAAAGTGTACACATTAAGGTTACATATTTATGGTCCTGGACTGCCAAATAAGCTAAGAGCTGGGTATTGGCAGAACTAAATTGTTATAAATATTAAAACACTACATACCACGAAGATATTTAAATTATTATGAATATTAAAACACTACATACTAATAAACTATTGAAATTATTATAAATTATTAAAACATTTATGAACGTTAAAAATGAGCATTTCAATCCTTGTAAACGTTGACAAACCAAATAAGTAGAGGCTGCCCTGGGAGCACGTTTATTTTTAGCACTCAAAGCCTTAGGATAGGGAGGGGTAGTTATACGAGGAGAAACCCCCTCCGCCCTCTATGAGGGGGCATTCCCTACTGGAGTACCTCTAAATACTTTCTAATACCGCTCAGGGTCTAATAACTAACTAACATCACGCCATTTCCCCGAATGAGGTAGGCAGAGAGGATAGAACGCCACACCACTCTGTCCTGGCACACTTCTCTTGCTTTTCCACATTCTTCACATCTTCATACATAGATGAGTTTTTACTTTTAAAAAGCGGACAGAAAATGCCCATGTTTTCATTGCCCTTCGGCCTTCCTCTGTTAATAAGAAAAGTTCATTACTACATCCCAGGCTTAGTAGCATCGAATATTTTCTTAGCCGTTCCTTTCGTCATCTATTCGCTCCACAGAGAAAGACCGACCCCGGCTGACCATCGTAAAATGGGTCGAGGATTTTTTGTTTATTAAGATTTTGGTCGATATCCGTTTTGCTGTATCTCAGCTTGCACTACTAAGATCAAATTCTTCTTTGGGGAAAAACAAAATTTTTTTGTAAATCTTGAAAGCAACATTTGTACATTCGCCACAGATATTTGGGAGCAACCATGGATTCGGGGCACAACAGTGGGGGCATCGATACCGATATCATTAATCAATTGTCAAATATTCATTAAACTTTCATGAAACTTCTTTTTTAAAATGCAGCCTTATACATTACCATACATAACCATTGAACCAACACACAATACTGTGTGTAAAGAATCCAATATGAACTGCCCAAAATAGCACTACCATGAAGACGTAACCAAAGGCTGTATTTATCTACAAAAGATCCATTTAACTGATGCATTTAATTTTAGATATTGATAGTTAACTTTCAGCTTGAGGCGCGAACCAAAGTTTCTTAAAAGCGTGTTTTTTTACGCTTTTGGAAGTTCCAGCGCTAGTGGCCACGCAAGATATGTTTTTTTTATTTACAAAAGCCTATAGCAAAAAAATATCAAAATGTGAATTAAAACAACCCTTCCTTTACAACGAAATTATTGGCACAACATGAGGTAGAGCATTAGTATAATACGTAATATGTATGTATGTAAATTGCAGGCAAGATGATCGGTCTTTTGCTTCAGTGCCAATTCAAAGTACCAAATTCATTTTAAAAAAACCATACCTTAGACTAATTATTGAGAAGCCACGCCTATCTTAGGAAGCTTAAAATTTATCGTGGTCCCATCAAACGCCCCCGATTTTGAAAAGAATATTGAAATTTAACAGATGCATCGCTATTTTTTCATTCATTTATTAAATATTTAACTTATTAAAACTTGTTATTTATTAAAAACAAAACAGAATTTATACACAAGTCAATATAAATATGTTTTTATGAGAGAAAGTCGCATTAATTTCACCTCGTGGATAATGTAAGAATATAATAGATCCTTGGAAAACATTATTATCAATTATCCCCGATTTCTTACTATTAATTATTTGCCAACAAAGCAATAAAATTAAATTTTATGGGTGAACGAAAAATGGATAACTGGTGATTATGATATTTAATTTGTCAAAGAGATGTATAAATTATTTAAGAAATAAGACATCGATATCTAAAATGTGTGAAAAGATCATAGCTCTTATGTTGAGCTCTAGTATTTAAATCTATGTTTGATTGTTGTCAACTAACAAATTTAATTAGTATACGAGTGCCCGGTCGAGTTACCCGTAGTAATGCACTATTTTACTGTAGCCAATCATCGACCAATTACAGTGCTAAACTCACCGATACGAAGAATGCACGCACTGGCTAACAAGTATACTAACAATATTGATGTTTTTAACACAAATCTAGTGCATTTTAGGGAACAGTGTCTGGATGCCATCTCTGGCGGTAATGAATAGCTACCTACTGTTTAATCATTTAAAAATGTCTATGTAAAAGTCCTATGGGCGTAAAAACAATAAAATAAATAAATTCCAGGGAAAGAACTACATTTGTATGGGAAGCGGTCTCGAGTCACGTGGTGGATTATCAAAACTCGCCTACACAATATTGTTTTAAATTAAAAATAACTAACTCTTTTTAATAATAATACATCCTTTGTTCTGAAGGCTGTGTTTTCTATATACCACGGGGAGGCGTGGGAGGGTGGTAATCGATCGTTAGTGGGCGGAATAGAACCCTGTACTTCTCTGTTTTATCGCCTTCAATCTGGGCATAATTCACAATAAAATTGACAAGCCCCAACCATCTCTGACTGAAGCATTTATGATTTTTATTATTAGTTAGCTAAGGATGTAATATTACAGTAATCTAATGGTTAAGTAATCTTTTACATGAAAACTTGCCTGGTTCGCAGATGTTATTACTATATTGTATAAATGTAATTCCTCTAACAAAGAGAATTTCAAAACCCGGATTTCGTGAGTAGTTCTGTTAAGTTTATAGTGATTATATCCCGCTATTTATAGCTTACCCGGGGAAAACTTATTTCTTAGCCCCCTAAATTCTGTATTCGTGGTTAGCTGAATTCACTTCTAAAAGAGACCCCTAAGGTTTCTATTTTATTGGTAGTATACAATATATGAGAATCAAGCAATCTTTGGACGACAATTTTAACGATATGAAAAAGAATATTTGTTTACATTGTTGATGTTTAAGAACAATAAAAAAAAAAACATGTTTGCAATTCACACTAGGTAGAAGTGAAACCCTTAATAAAACTAGAAGTTGAGAGAGAATGAGATAAATGCAGTATCAGGAGTGGGATAGTTATAGGATTTATTTATTATAAATATTGGTACCCCAGTTGATAATTTTTTTTCATTTTTATTATTCATGATCCATGTCTTCAATTTCTATAAGTGATACGAGCGGCTTATGATAACTAAAGTATGCGACAAAAGTTTTTTTGTTTCGATTTTATCAATATATCTGTGAAATACCGCGTCAATCAATTACTGTTTTTTGATCGCGTTGTCGATTCGGTGCGAGTACTGCACATTTTTAAATTGAATTTGTTGTCAAGGAAATTCAATCAAAGACAGCGCTGTATCCAGTGCAAAATTCACATTAAAATCGTTAGTTAAAATCATTGGAATTTTATCGTAATCTTTATGAAGTATCCGCGATACTTCTGGTGTGTATTTCCGTAAAAATTTATATCCTGTTTATTCATGTTTTCGAAGTCATATAGCTTCATTATATTTGGAACCAAATATGGAATTGTTTAATTCCATTCTCAGAAGTAGAAAAAAGGAAAACTCAGAAGTAGAAATGGAATTAATATATTCCCTTTTACATTACTCGGAATCATAAGTGGAATCAATTAATTCTTTACTGCATAGAAGGCGACCAATTTGTAATGAGTTCTGAATAGATCTCTCCTGGAACCAATTCTGTTTTTCACAAACTGGGGCAGGCATTACAAACTTACTACATGCATGCGCACAACGCTTGGTAGACAAGAGTGTGGAGGCTACGAAGCACCGCACAAAGAGAAGACGAAGATAATAGGAAACGCTATAACAACTGTGTCTCTTTTTAGTGTCGCTTTTTCGTTTCATAGAGTTTCAAATCACTACTCCCAACGATTCTAAAGAAGTTTTCACTTCAAAAATAATTAAATCTTGTAGCCAGTTACAGCGTCACAAATTTAGGTGTTTTTAAAACAATATTCCGGATTTATCGATTGTCACCAATATTTTTGTATTTCGTAATGAGTATTTGAATTTTTTCTGTGAGAAATCAAAAAATTAAAATTCAAAGAATTCTACGTAAAAAAAATTAAAAACGGGAGCTTATAAAAACGGATTGACAACGGATGCTTTTAAAAGCACTCATCTCCTAAGCGCACAAAAAGGGTCGTGTGACCCTTTTTTGTATGCTATAGTGACATCAAACTATTTTTTTTGTTTATTTTTTTTAGTTTGCAAAAAATAACGTAAAGCTCTCATTAACAGGCTTGTTACGTGTGTAAGCTATATGTATGATGCAGCTTCGGTAGAATATAACTTCAAGCATACATGTTCAGTTAAAAATGTCAGTTACTCCGTTTGTGTATGGCCACCAAAAAGGAAAAACCCTTTTTTAGCCTCTTTGCATCTTCAAGTCTGCGTATTTCCCTATGAAAATAAGTCTAAGGTATTGTGACTGTCAATAAGCTCGGAATATCATTTTGAAAACACTTAAATTTCTAACGCGCTCTGGTGAAGCCTTAACTTATCTTAATCCTTCAAAATTACGTGAGATCCCCGAGGTCTGTGAATTAGGGTGTAATATTCTCACCTGCTATTCCCTTCCCATTTATCCCTGATGACTCCCTAGTTCACTATTCTTAGCCTATCTTTCTTATAGGACACGTTAGTGTAAGGTATTCTCTTAATTATTATAGGAGGTTCATGATGATTATTACTTTACTACTGAACTACTGTGAACTATTCCGTTTAGTTACAAAAAAAATGTATAAAAGAACTGCTACAAAAAAATTCAGTATATCTTGATAATTAAAACAAGCTGTAGCAAGAGAGGATAGAGCGTCATACCACTCTATCCTGGAAACATGTTCGCACGTCGATTATTCCGACTTTTTCACATGACTGCTCTCAAGTATTTATTGTACTTGATCATGCCATGTCTATCGCGGCATTCCTCTACTTCTACACCCAGGCACACCCGCATCATAGATCCTTTTAGCCGTTCTTTCATCATTAATTCGCTCCACATGACCAGATCGTAAAAGACCTTTCTTAATTTTGTCGATAATGCTTAACTCAGCCTTGGTAGCTCAACGCGCCGACCACTACACCAATAGGCAAACCCTAATCTTTCCCAAGACTGCTTTAACGACTATTGAGTCTTTTTTCAGTCCAGCACAACTCCACCGATTTTTTCAACAAGCTAAACCGCGATTTTAAGATTGTCAGTGTGATAAAAAAAATCGGATGAATTTACGTTATGTACGCGAACAAATGCTTTCATTGCCCCTACCACTGTCTCGGCTTATGTATTATAACTGTCATTGTTTCCATCACCCAAACCAACCCGAGTCGGCCCAAATTAACAGTGGTAGGGAAACGTTAGTTACTACCCCGATTATTATTTATTAGTAAGTACTACCACCCGTATGGAGACCGGCATACTGCCTCGCCAGGCACCCACCCCAGACATCTACCCGAGCAAACGCGGTCAGGGTCTCAATGGAGAGACATATAATAAAAAGGATTAATTGAGGAGGGTTTAGGGAAACATTGCAAATGTACATTATCATCTTCATTCCATATGTGGAGCATACGGATTTCACAAACGGCCTCCAAGCCAAGAGGTAGGCCGACAGTTCTCGTGCATCCTCCCAAATCAGGTCTACGTCCCGCGGTTCTGACGTAAACTACCGACGGATTCCAAACATACCTAAACTATTTAAATTTTCAACATAACAGCCGACGTATGAATTTATCAGAATTTCCGAATATTTCGTTCTTTATTCTTTACATTTCCTAAAACGCGTCGTTTGTAATATGATTTACGGGACATTTTGACCCTTAAAATGTAAAATTTTGTTATCTGAGTTGAAAATAAAAGTGTTTTTCTGAAAACCCTTTGGTTTAGGCATTCAGGTCGCGTCGGACAACATTTCCTAACTTATTAGAGTGTGATAGATTTAAGAAGAATTGTGGTGGTGCTTATGCGAACTGAAATTCAATACCGAAGAATTGTATTGTATATCATCGGATATACATACTAGCGCCGTGGTCAAGCTCCTTAAATCTGTCAAACTCTACTTCTCCATCGATATTTCGACTCTTTAAATAGTGATGCTTGTATTCAGTTATAGAAATAACCTAGTAATTGAATATTGTAAATTAAAAATAAGTAACAATTTGCAAATGAATACAAATACTTGTAGACAAATTACTGGATTATACCAATGCTGGGCTGATATCAGATATCATTGATATCCCAACAGAGACTCTGGAAACGAATGTGGGTTATCTAGGCGTTACATGGGCTTATGACCTGTCATTGGCTGGGTTAAGAGGACGAGGTTTAAGTTGACGAAGACGATTTCAATATATAGTAGTTCCAAAAATTTGTCATATATGGTTATCAGATGATGGGCGGAATGGGGAATGTTGTAGTACGTCAAGTGGCCACTTAACCCAGCCAATGACAGGTCATTAGCCCTGTAAACGCCTAGATAACCCACATTCGTTTCCAGAGTTTCTCTGTCTCTGTTGGGATATCAATAATATCTAAAAAATAGTAAGCTAGAGAAGAATGATTAAGCTTAATTTTACTAATTTGTTTTTGCTTTCTCATAAATTGGCGGCATCCGAAGCGTAATTGATATTATTTTGTGGTGTCGATTCCCAGCGAGACGATAAAAACAACAATATATTTTCTGAAGCTGTGTTTATGATATGCTATGTTTCCCTTCTGTTATTGAGCCTTCTGGCCTGTTGAGGTGGTGCAAAAAAATTACGCAGTTAAAAATAACAAATAATATGCCTAAACGAGGACTATTAAGCATTTAATAATAATTTATTTTGACTAACAATATATTCCAGCTTCTTAATACTAAATAGTAGGCAAAAAATAAACACGAGACATAGTGTTAATGATTACAGTAACCACCCTTAAACATTTCCGGTGACTCTCCGGAAATAGAAATTGGGTTTACTTCCGCTTTGTTCCGTCAGATGGCGCCAAATAACGAGTTTCCGGAAGTTGTGACATCCAGAGATGGACATCACAGGAAGTTTAGAGTTTTTGCGAAACTAATTCCCAGATTATAAGTCGTAAAAGCAAAAGATAACCCAATTAATTAACGACTTATTTTGAGTTTCCCAAAAACTTCTTTTAATAAATTTGCTTTTTTTCTTTCTTGTGGAATGTGGATTATATTCAAGCGTTTACGGGGGCTTATAATATGTCATTGGCTTGGTTATGTGGCCACTTCACATGGCTCGATATAAAAAAAATCCTCTTTCAATTTAGAGATATAAAATTCATAATGACTCCCGTCATGGGATAAATCCAGATTTGTGTAAAATTATTTGAACACACTCAATATGTTGTAATAATGAAATGCCACCGTTTACATGAAAATATTTAAACTGAATGATTAAAATTAAACACTTTGTTTTTTATTCACTGAGTAGCCCTGAGGATGACCAGTAGGTCGAAACTAGTTGGCTAAGTGTATAAAATAATAAAAGTGAGAAATAAAAAACAAAGTGTTTTATTTATTATTCAGGTGAATAAAATGATTTACTAAGTTTGTGCTTCGAACATCAAGGAAAATATTTAAATTTGTTCACATTTACAAGGCACTAAATGCTGTTTGATTGTAAAAAAAAAGTAGCATTCGATTGTATTTAAAATCTATAATAAGCTTCTTGGATCGCTTAGCCGAAGATGAGGCACCATCATCCAACCGAGGGCGCTTCATAATGAGGAAATCCACTGCTACCCGGAATTGAATTTTAAAAAAATGCTTTCGTGTAGACGCGAAATATTTAAAAATTTTGAAGTGGGATGAAAATATCCCAAAAACGCACGCAAAAATTTTAATAAAAATGTTGAAAATAGCATTCATTTCAAAATCTTAAACAATGACGTCACTCCTTGTATCTAAGTGTAGTGTTTCCGGTTTCCCGTTTTTAAACCCCCGTAGCCGCGTTCCATGGCATTTTAAATATGGAATACAAATCTACATACAAGCTTCTATTGCAAAAAAGATGGCCGCCATTCAGTCTCCCTAGAACAAGCTGTTAACAGTATATGGCAGTTGAGTCAACGGTATATTTTATCTGTGCTTCCCGCGTCAGTTTGCATAGATTTTTGACAGTTTTGTTACTGGCTGGAGAAAATACCAGGGCCTTAAACAACCCTTTTATGACGTCACTCCTGCAAAAATGACGCAGTTAGTACATAGTGGAATTTAGCGCGGTATTTGAAATGTGCAACTTTAAAAAATAGTATCTTCATCAATAACTTATAAAAAAATATTAAATATTTTTTTTTTGTTTAGTTAAATAGTAAGTTTATAGAAAAAAATTACTTTAGAAAACAGTGGATTCCCTCATTCTGCGGGAACCATCACAGCTTCCCGCCAACTGAAAGCTGTTAGCGGTAGTGAATCCGAATGCATTGCTGTCTGTCTTCACTGTCCCAACTCTGGACAGGTTTCCAAATCTGCGCAGATTTAGAGGGTCGCAGATACTCGCAAATCGCACATATCTTTCGCAGCCCTTGAGTTCTTAGCATTTTATCTCCTTTGATGACGGCATTCCACGCAGGATCCACATTTTGATGCTGCGGAAAGAGACATGTCACCAAGTTTCCTGTAACAAAAAGAACGAACTTATTTTAATCCGTTGATAAACAGTAAAAAATATGCAATTAATTTTTAAAATTCATCTGTGATACATACCTGAAGATTATCGAAGATATTTCAACGGGCAATCTGGTCACCAAATCAACGCAGTCAGATACAACTCGAATAACTCCCATAATGCACAATAGAGAATAAAAAGATTCCATTTTTTTAAGTGTAATCAATAGTTTTGCTCTCAATTATTGTTTTGGTTTGTTTGAAGTCTGTAATTTTCGGTTGGTTACCTTGATTTGTTTGTACCGTGTCGCAGTCGCCAACATACCGTTATAAGCCTAAATCGGACGTGTGAACTCACAAATTTATTAGTTCTTTAAAAAAACGGTCAAAAATATGGACTCGAACATCGAATTGATCTCAATGGGAAATCGGTCACCAAATCAATTCAGATGTTTTTTTTAACACTAGTTCATTGGTATAAGGAACACTTTTCAATACAAAATCGGCGTTCCTTTTACAGCTTCACTTTCTACATGGAGTAACAAAACTCGTAGTATAACCGGAAAACTGGTGAATCTACTTCATATTTGGATTTGAATGTGTAATATGACTTTTCAATCTTAGCTGTGAAAATACATTTTTCTTCTCATAAAAAGCTTTCATAAGAACTGCAGATTAAGCGAAAATGCACAAATTCTTATTTAAATGCATTTTTTTTTCGTTTTTCTTTGTGGACAGTATTGAATTGACAAAAAAAAATTATTACAATTAAATTTGTTAAAAAATCTACTTCTTATTCAATTTTCTTGAAAACTATGGGTCAAATCAAAAATTTTCTCCATCCAAAATCGACTCTAAATATAATGTAGATTCACTGGATTCCTGCTTGTATATCTAGGTTTGTTACACGCTGTATAGTTATAGCAGGTTGCGACTTTATAAAACATTTTGTGTGGTCTTAGAACGAAGATTTTTAAAAAATGTCCCTAATGAAATCCTGAATATGACGTATGACGTATTATGACGTAAATAAAATATTAATGAGTTTTCTTTTTTATTGATATTGTGAAGAGAATGAAGATAACATTAAAAAAAATTCTAGTAATTGGCTGGTTACAGTTGCCACTTGACGCATTAAAACCTTTTCCATCCGCCTATTGACCAATGTCCATGTCTGTCGATATTTTTCAATGAAATTTGTATTTTCAGATGTTGATGGCGCGCCTGCAGAAAGAGCGAGACACGTGCCAGGATGACGTGGTGGGGTTGCAGGAGAGAATAGAACTCCAAGCGACTCAGCTGTCCAAGGCCATCAGGGACAAAGACTCAATAGCCTCGGAGCTTGACGTCATCAAGGAACGGTGGGACAAAGCGCATTTACTGCACCAAAAGCACACAGTAGTTTTGTATTTTTTCCTCTTATATTTTTTTTTGACTGAGCTAATACGTATTATATCCACAAAGTAAGTTCCGTTTATATTTCTATCCGCGGCAGCGCTGCGATCGCAGTTCCGAGCATGCGCCAGCATTACTCTGACCTCAAGGAAGAAATGTACGCCCATTTTCAGATCGCTGCTGCCGGCGTGTTATCTTGTAGTGCTTCTTAATAATGGTCAGCCTTAAATTGAAAATGCCGCCGCTGAATGGAGGCACACAAGTCTTGACACCTCGAAAATTCATGTGCACCGTTTTTTGGGACAGAAAGTGACTTTCACCTCTTCTTACACCTAAAATCTTTCCTTGGTGGTCAACAATTCAACAATGCTGACGAGCCGAAAGAACATGTTGTTACCATGTGGTTGAAAATACAGGCGGCAACCTTCTATGAAGAAGGCATACAAAAAACTTGTGCCACGCTATATGAGAAGGGCCTACAAAATTTCGGAAGCTATGTAAAAAAAATATTAAAACAGTTATTGAGTTACGTAAAGATTTTTATGTAAATTCCAACTTTAAATGGTTGTATCTCGCTTATTAGTTATCCGATTTAAAAATGGATTGCACTGGTGGTTTTATGATTATTTGTTATATTTTTCTGCATTCACAAAAAAAAAAGGTATATTCGCCTATTTACAGAAGGATTATGTTCTAAAATGTACTAACTCGTATATTGCGTAATATTTCTTAAATACGACGCATAATTTTATTTTTTTCCAGTTGTTACCACAAGTTTTTCAAAGCTAAAGAATTCCCCGTTACATTCCATCTCTTATCCAATATTTTCCTAAAAGTAATTTCCTATTTTTCCTTGGGAGACCATGTCGAGAAAAGCAGAAATATCTTGGGAGAAGTTTTCATGTTATTGCTTATATAACGATAACTTGGAAATTTAATGAAAATGAATTTTTCTCCGAAGAATAAAGTTTGGCGGAGAAATAAATGAATAAAATTAACGTTTCTGAATCTTCAAACGAATTGTTTTCGGTACAAACTTGGCGCTGGATAACTTAAGATCTTTGGAATTTTGTTTGATAATTATTAATCGTTTATATTGGTATTGAATGGGTAGGCGAATAGAGCAGCTTTTCCCGGTAAAATAACGTGAAAATTTCCAAGCTATTTTATGCATATTTTAAAAATAAAAAAATATATTTTTTAAAATAAATATTTCAGCTTACTGACATAATTTGACATATTTACTTTATATTGTTCTCGTTTTTACATGTTTAATCATCCTTGTTAGGATATTTTGCCTAATCAAAAAACTTGACATATTTTAAATTCCAATAACTGGCATTCCCCCGAAGGAGTAGGCAGAGAGAATAGAACGCCACACCACTCTGTCCTGGCACACATTTTTTTTTCTTCCTCCATATTCATAATTCTTCTTTCCCTTATCCGAACCCAATGGTGCCAGTCTTACGCTTCAGTACTACTAATTCTCTCCCTTATCCGCACCCAATGGTGCATAGGGCGCTGCATTGGTACGTGTAGTGTATCTTGATTATTTTACTAAATGAAAGTAAGATGATGAAAGCAAGAAGGGAGACAGCAGCAGCACACAAGCTACAAAGTGAAAGTGAAATTAACGAGTGCAAAAAAATTATAATTTATGGAAAAAAATGTAATTTTCAATTAACTCCTGCTTTGTGTGATACAAAACAATGATAATTTAGTAATAATAATTCAATTCAATTCATAAAAGTATGCTATTTTTCATCAATGTTCTTATGACGTTATCACGTAAAATTATCGTCCGTAAATCGACTTCACAAACAACCAAAAGTTTTTACACCTAATTGTTATTGCATGTTTCTTTTAGATGGAAAGAGACGACGCAGTAACGGAGATGGATATCCTGAAGGATAAACTCGATAAAGCCCTCTACGCCTCCCAGAAGGTGGCAGACGAGAAGGAAACAACTCACAAGAAATACGAGAAAATGCTAGAAAAGTATGATAGGTAGATATAATCTTTATCGTTGTCTTGTGATAGACGTTCCGTGATCGTCGTGGTTTGTCTCTATGTCTTTTATTTATTTATTTTTTTACATTTAAGAATACTTAATTGTCATATTGTGTGGGGGCATACTTCACAAAGCGTGGTAATTTTTATGAGGACTAGCCTATGGTAAATCCATAGTGTTATAGGTAATGAAATTAATACAGTAGGTTAAGATAGGTTGTGTTTAATAAAATAATTTAAATCAAATAGTTATTTAAAAGCAATATCCTTTATAATAGGTTATGAAATTAATACAGTAGGTTAAGATATTTTGGGTTTAATAAAATAATTTAAAATCAAATAGCTATTTAAAACCGAAATTATACAGTAGGTTAAGATTTTTAAATCCAACCAATCACAGCTTTGCCCATTTCTATGCTGTACCTCCATAATCCAGAGAGTAAAAACTTTTGTGGAATTTTGACAGCTCTACCACGCTTTGTGAAGTATCCCCTTGTGTGGAAATTACTCATCACCTGTAAAGTGATTTTTATCCGCAGTTAGCTGTACTTCTTAAGCGCACTTTATACGACAGAAAACTGTACAGTTTTTTGAGCAGTTTGCAAACTGTCCCGTATAAAGCGAAAACTGTGTGGAATATTGAATGGTCAGCTAAACGTTTGGCTCACCTGCTGATATTGATATATTGAATGCTTTAAAAAACGAAAAAAAAGTAACATATTTTTACATTTTAATTTAATTTCATTTCAATTTGACATCTCAACAGAGACGAAAAGTTTAGAAGGGAATATGGATATCCAGGCGTTTTTACAGGGCTTATGACATGTCATTGGCTGGGTTAAGTGGCCACATTATGTATTACAACATTCCCCATTTCACCTAGTATTTGATATCCATATCTGCCAATATACAGTAAAATGGCGCGACGCTTCACATGTGAACACTCTCTGTCATCGATTAAGAAAATTGCTAAGCATTTTAGCAGAAACCTTTATGATTGCAAGTGAGATCCTTACCGAATTATATCACCTACTAGGAAACGCCTGAAGATGAAAATTCAATTTGTTTTCTTCAATTTCAATCTTCAATCTTATTCAATCTTCAATTTTTTTTCATTCAACCACTTGAACAGGCCAGGAGGCCCAATTACATAGGGATACAATGTCACAAACACCGAGGCTTGAGAAAAACTCTTTTTATTTGTGTGCTCTCATCGGGAATCGAACCCGGAACCTCCGTATAGTGAGTCCAGTGTCTTAGCCATTACGCTACGGAGGCCGCCACTCTATTACACACACTAGCAATGTTAACAAATTCCTGTGTGCAAACATACGAGAATAACTAACGATCACGCTTAAAAAATATACATATTTATTGTGTCTTTTGACAGACTGTACAGTTTTCTGAACAAGAAACTGCACAGGAAACTGTGCGGTTTTCTGTCCCATATAAAGTACGAATTCATATAATTTTATATTGACACTCTTATACAATAAAACAAGTTGGATAAATATAAAAAACTGAGGCTAAAAAATCACTTCAAAACAAAGAAAAAGAGTCTTTGGCTCTCAGATACAGAACCATATCATAAATATACTAGAATAAATAAATCAAATTTCATAAACTACATTTTTGAGTGTGTCCAAATACTTGTAGACAACTCCAAACTTCTTCCCTTCCAAACTTCCAAAGTCTCTGTTGAGATGTCAAATAGTAAACAAAATTTCATTTAAGGCTTTTTTGATGTACGTTGCTCTACCTACATACATGGTATACACCGTGTAACATAACTCGATGTACTAGGGGAAAACCAGTCAATCATGTCACATTTGGATTCGATTTTGTAGTTTTTTTTTGTTTTTTTATAGAAATTCTTATAAATTATTATTAAATATAATTAAATTTGTTGAGTGAAATTATTATCCATAAAAAAAACTAAGGAAAACATTACACAAACAAGGAATTTCAATAGGAATTTGTGCAATTTTACTTAATCTACGGTACTTCTGGAATCTTTTACAAGACAAAAAAAAATAAATCTCAGACTCAAAAGTCACATTACACATTCAACTCCAAATGTGATGTAGATTCACCATTTTTCCTACGAGTTTTGTCACTCCATGTATTTACGTAACAAAAACAAACACAAAAGGGATAGAAAATTATAACAAAGAATGCGTTTAAATCAGAGACATGTTAAGTTTATCATTGGTTTGAATTATTTTTTATATTCTGTTTGCTCGTTTAAAATGCATGTTGCTATTTTTAGTCATTTGACTTCAATATTGATCAATCAATGAGAAATTTTTACTGTCTAAACTTATTCATTATCTTATATTTTTTGTAAGTAATTCGATGTATGTATGTTCTGAATGTTGTATGTTGTATGTTGTGTGTAGGTTTTGTCACTGTCTTACCTTAAGAACTTTTATTTTTTTACCAAGCAAATTGTACTATTATCCCAAGACTCCTACGAGTACCACATATATAATAGAAAGAATGTAGCGGGGGTATGTAGTGAAGTGATTGTCTGTTTCCAGGGTGCAGAGTGAAGTGTACCGGCTGCAGAACAGGGCGGAGATAGTGGAGGCCGAGAGGGAGCGCGCGCTGCTGGAGTCGGAGAAGGGGCAGGCCGCAGCCGCCAAGGCGCGGGACGAGGCGCGCCGCCTGGCGGAGGACGCAGCGCGCGCGCAGATGCTGCTCACCCGCGCCAGGGAACAGGACGACAAGGTCAAGGAGGACATGGACCGCCTGGCCATCGACCTCGAGATGGTGCGAGACAGATACGAGAAGGCGCAACTCGACGTGCGGCGGCTGCAGGCAGAAAAGGAGAAACTGTCCGAAGACACTGAGCGGCTACAGTTCGAGTACGAACGAGCCATGACGCAGTGCGGGAAAGCCCAAGCCTCCAACGAGAAGACCCAAGAAGAAATAGCCAGGATGCAGGTCGAACTAGAAAAAATGTACGACAAGAATGATAAAGCCCAATCGGAACTCAGAAAGGTACAAGCGGAACTGGACAAGCACAAGCAGGAGGCCGAGACGGCCCGCGAGGAGGCAGGACGGTACGCCACCAAGTTCGGGAAGTACCAGGACTCCCAGGAGCGCACCAAGGAGGAGTACGAGCGCGCCAAGCTGGAGGCGGAGAGGCTGAGGGACCGGCTGGACAAGACGCTCGGCGAGCTGGAGCGCGCGCGCAAGGCGGGAGCCGAGGCCGCGCGGCTCCGGGCCGAGCTAGAGAGGGTCGAGGGCGTCAGAGGTAAATATCAGTTCGAACAAGAGAAGTGGAGCACGGAGGTCGACAAGTCGCGCGAGCGCTTCGAGGCCTCCCAGCTCGAGGTGCAGCGGCTGCAGAAGGCGCGCGAGCAGTACGAGAGCCGCGCGCACGAACTGGCCGCGCAGCTCGAGCTCGCCAAGGGGGAGACCGCCAAGCTGCTCGGCGCCCAGGAGAAGCAGCGCCTAGACCTCGAGAGGGCGCACATCGAGTGCGAGAAATTCCGCGACAGGCACGAGAAACTCAAAATGCGCTCCGAGCAGCTAGAAAAAGACAATGAAAGGTTAAAAACCGACATCGACGAGATAGAGAGGCTCAAAACGCAGGCTGTCGCCGGAGATAAACTCCGAACGGAGGAACGTCTCGAGCTAGAAAGAATTAGAGACAAACTAGAAAAAGCTATTCAAGCGCGTGACGCCACCGAGATGGAGGCTGGCCGTCTAGCGAAAGAATTAGAAAAATCTCAAATGCACCTCGCCAAATATCAGGAAACTAATGAAGCTACTAGAATGGAATTCGATAGGATGACTAACGAACTAGGAAGAATGCACGAGAAACTCGAGAGAACCGCCCTAGAAATGCGACAGCTGGAACAGGAAAGAGAAATCCTCAGAAACGAGATACAGCAAATGAGGCGCAATGGCGAGCAACAGCAGCGCGTACTAGACCATCGCACTCAGGAGACGATGGTCAAACTGCAACAAGAACTCGCGCAGTCCGTGAGAGACAGAGAAAAGATGGCTTCGATTTTAGAAAAACGAGACCAACAGGCTGACTCTATAGAAAAACAAATTATGAAGTTCGACGCGGATACTAAACAGTTGACGGTTGAAAGAGATCAGTTGGTCATCCAGTTAGAAAAATCTCAGGATATGCTGATGAATTTCCAGCAAGAGTTAACTCAATCCGAGCAGGAACTTCAAAAACAGAGAGAGGAAGTTCGCCGACTGAAGGAAGAACAGAGACGAATGAATCAAGATGCGGAACGCGGAACCAAATCCGTCTTAGAGGGAAGGGATAGAGAAATAACAAAACTCCAGCAACAGGTCACCACGATCCAGAAAGAAAGAGACAGTCAGAGAATGAGAGCCGAAAAGGCAGAAAAGAAATCTCAAGAAGTAGGAGATGTAGAACAGTGGCGCAAATTAGTCGAAACAGAAAAGGGACGTGTTGCCGCCGCTGAAAAGATGGCGAACGACAAGCAGCTTCATGTCCAGAATCTCGAGAAGCAGTTGAACGCGATGCAACAACAGATGCAGCAACAAATGCAGCACATGTCGCAGATGAACAAGGGCCCACAGCAAGGAGGAGACAAGGCTGAGGAAATGCGGCTGAGAAAGGAGCTGGAGAAGGCGCAAGCTGAAGCCAAGAACGCCACAGTAGAAAGGGAGAGGTTCCAGGCGCAACTGGAAATGCTCGTGCAAGAACTGGAAAAGAGCCAGGTCAGTTGGAGGATCGCCCATCGTGTAGCGGGTGCTTGTAACCTAATAGATTGTGTCGCCTTGTCCATGTTATCACCAAGTCGCGATCTCATTTCTGTACATATTTTCATACTCTGTAAATACATACATTATTACACATTCAAAATATTTTCGAGCAGTTTTGTAGCATGCTCTCATCATTCCGAAACCTGTCCTTTGGGCATCCTCCAACCTTCCTTTCAGTAGATTACTTTATGTTATTACTTTTATTTTAATTTTCTTTTTTTCAGCACTTCATTATTTTTTTAATCGTCGATGTTTATATTATTAGTGCGTGAACATATTGCACCGGAATCTTTATTTTTATTTCGGTTTTTGTTAATTATTATCTTCTACCTATTTTTCATCTTTCATTGTTACTGTATTAGATTATATGTTGTGTGCAAAAGTGGTTAAACTAAATGGTTCCAAAGTATAGGTATTACATACTGTCTGTGCTCTTTTTTCCTAAGCTATATTGTGTCGCCTTACATTCTTGAAACATTACAATTTACTGTAGGTAGGTATTTGTTTTTCATTGTCAGCTTGTCATGATGTAAATGTTTTTTGTAAGTCGTATAAATTTCAAATGTTTTCTGTAAATTGTAAATGCGCAATTATTTTGTCATCCGCTTTGAAATGTGTACATTGTAAGCACTTTTGATACCTTTAAATCTCTTTAAAATTGCTTTGTGTGTGAGAATGCTCAATGTCTCTAACTCTTGTTTTGCTATCGTACTAATCATTTTTTACTTGCAAATAGCTGGATCTTCACGAGGCCAACAGGAAACTACAATCAGCCGGTCAACAGAATGCGAAAGCTGGCGACGATACGGCCGTCGCTAGGAGGCAGTTACAAGAAGAATTCAAGAAGCTAGAAGATCAGAAGAAGCACACGGACGAACAGAGAAGAAACATTGAAGCAAAGAGGAAAGAAGTGGACGAGAAGGAGAAAGCGCTAATAGAGATGGACAAACAATTGAAGAAGAGAAAAGAACAAATGGACCAATTAGAAGCATCGTTGAAAAAGGTATAATGACCCTTTGAAATACTTTGTTTCTTTCTTTGTGTATGAAAACTATTCAGTCCCATTTAATGAAGAATTCACTTCTCTTACTACTTTAGAAATACACTGGTTTCTTTCCAGTTTCTTCCTTCATTATGGATTCTTCACAACACCAATGACCTGTTTACTGATAGAACAAACCGCATGCTTAATGGAATACTGACCCATTAGTAGATAGGTCAGAATTGAGTTACGTACAGAGACAGGCTTCTGTGAGCGCCATCATCTGACCAATACTTAATCAAGCGTCAAAAATACAAGCAATTATGTTTAATTATTAATAAGTATTAATTTTATGCGTCAACAAGTAGGATGTCTTCTCATAACAAGACCTTCTTTTGCGATATCCCAAAAAATGTGTTTTTTAGTTAAGTCAGTATTCCATTGAGCATGCGAAACTTCTGAGTCTCATTTGTTTTCACTTCATCTTCTTGATCTGGGACTAATAGTGCATAGGGCACTGCATTGAAACTACAAGTGCATATGTACAAGTAAATGAATTAAAGCCCCACCCTTTCTCCAGACCGTTCGAAAATTGACTCTAAATATTATGTAAATTTACTGGTTTCCCACTTGTAGTTTTGTTACACCATGTATAATTGAGCAATTTCTACCAATGCTTAAATAAATATTGACTTCATTGAGAGATTTAAAACTTTTCTGTCTATCATTCATGTACAAAATCAATATTAAAACAATACTCTCTTCAGGCGGGAGGTGGCGCCGCCGCAGCTGGTGAACTGAACAAGAAACTGACGGACTCTCAGAAGGAAGCCGACGCCCTGAAGACCCAACTCCAACAGGCCAAGGAAGAGGCGCAGAGGAGTTCTGCTGAGATGGAGAGGCTGCTGCAGCTAGTGCAGATGAGCCAAGAGGAGCAGAACGCCAAGGAGAAGCAGATAATGGAGATGCAACAGTAAGTCTTGAAATACCTATTGGATTTGTCCAAAAAGGGAATAAGTTGATAGAGAATGGGTAGGGATGGGAGTCACTGAAGAACAAGGGATAAAAAGGGCTAGAGAGCTGTGAGTAGGGTGTGCGTAATTTGTAAAAAATTTTAGGAATAAAAATAATAAATCGTAAAAATAAAAAGGACATGTTTTTTATTGAAATGGGTTCTATTAACGATACTGAATTCAGGGTTTTTTTTTGTTAACTGACTAAAAATTAACCCTGTATATCGACGCGACGCGACGGTGGAAAAGTTATTTGACTAACAAGCATAAATCGAATTTGGGCTTCGAACATTAAAAACTACGAATTTTTTATTTTTCAACTTCTAAAAATTGTTATGTAAAGTTAGATATACTCGTATATAATATGCACGTTAATCATCGCCAAAATAGCAGACTTCTGAGTTTTGAGAATAGGTGTCTTAGAAGAATATTAGGCGTGCAGTGGTTTGACTTTGTAAGGAACACGGAGGTGAGGCAACGGACACAGCAACCCTTGGCGTCATCCGGCGAAGGCGTTTCGGCTAGCTAGGCCATATACTACGTTTGTCTCCCGAGAGCCTTAACCTTGCTTGCCTATTTTACAAGGCATCAGGTTCTCGGCGTCCTGGTCGTCCACTGTTGACAATTCGTCGGCAGTTTGCATATGCTCCACATAGGGATCGGATATGGTATGATGATGATGATGATGATAATCATCGCCCTTCCACCGTCGATATTTCTCATTCTTGTCAATATTATTGAAAAATAAATATCAGAATTTAATTTAAAAATAATGGACGGAGGCTTGGATAAAAATTGACTATAGATATAAAAGCATTGGCCGTTCTCTGGGTATATTATAAACCTATCATCATCAATATGGATTCCAGAAATGCCTCCAAGCCAAGCGATTGGCCATCAGTTCCTTTGCATCCTCCCAAGTCAAGTCCACGTCCCATAGGTCTGACATATTGCCTATGTAACCTTGTAATAATGGTATTTTATTTCATCTTTCAGGTCATTGAAAAACATGCAAGGAAAACTTAGAAGTCAGCAACAAGCAAATGCACAAATGGAGGAACAAAGAAAGAAGGAAGAGGTAAACTTTACATCTGTTTCTATTGAAATACTGTTTATTATAATGATAATATTTCTCTCCTACTAATAACAATTTTCTCTTATTTTCATGCTAACCTGGATCTTTCCTATCCATTCCGAAACTGCCTTTTGTATTGTAACAATTGTAAAATGATTAGGCCGGGCCAGCAGGATTTCTTAAGAGTTTCTTCTAAAGTAATAATTAATAAGCCACAGAGGCAATGGATGTTTCAGTTTGCCCATGCTTTCTTAAGTACAACTTTGTTAGCGATCTCCTAACAGTTTCAATATTAGAATATATCCTGGTGATGGAAAAACAATGTTTATTGTATGTTCGTGCCGTGTAAAGTTGTTTTTAAATAAATGTATTAGCACACAAATTTAAAAGTAAAGTTATAAGAAAACAATTATCGTGTTCATTATAACTACTTTCTTATAATAATTAATAATAAATTAAATCAAATCAATAAATTCAGTTTAAAAACTAACTTAATAATAATGAAACAAGCGAATAGTGTAAAATTAAACACTCCGTGAGTTGTTGATTTTTTGTTTGATATCTTTCGTAAGTTGTAAATAAGAACATTTTTATGTTAATGCTTTTGTACTTCTTTTTATGTTTGTGTTCGTCACCGTCCTATGTATTCGACAATAGAAAAATGGAGCTGATGATAATCTTTTTTGCACCAATTGTTCTGAAAGACCACTTCGAATAACTCAGAATTTAAATAATAAAAATGACTCACAATTTGAAAGCGATTTCAATGGCGCTTATGAAATGCTCAAAACTATTTCTTACAATTTTAAAGAAAATGGTTCAAACGGCATAGAAGACAAATCTAAATCCGTTGAAAATCAAGAACTAGTAATTAACGAGCTGCAAAAAGTTTTAAGCAAACTTGAGATATTTTTAAAAACTACTTCAGATTCGGAAGATCAAAAAGATATGCAGAGACTGAATCAGAAATGAAGAGCGCAAAGATCATAGAACAAGAACGTGAAATACAAACACTGGAACAAAAATTAGACGAGAAAGACAAAGAAGTCATAAAACAAGAAAGATTAATAACCGATGATCTAACAGTCAATTTAGGAAAAAATAAACAGAAAATATCATCTATGACAGATGAGTTAAGTATCAAAAACTCCAAAATAATAGAGCAGCAAAATTGTATCCAGATTTTGGAATCAGCTTTGAGGGAACATAGTAACATCGCCGAGTTGGAACAACTCTTGACTGTTGTGAAAAGTAAAAATGACAGGATAAATGAACTTGAGCAGCTATTGAACATGTCCAGTATTGAATATGAGCCACATCAGTTGAAGGATGATAGAATCGTGGAGTTTGGAAGAGGCACTGAAGGAGTCAGTGCTGATAGCAACGGAGAGGGAAAAAATATTCTACAGGGAAGAACAGGAACGAGTCAGGATCATTGAAAGGGTAATAAAAATGTTATTTTATTTCTTTCAACTTAATATTTCTTTTTTTAAATTGATGTATGGTAGTGAAGCGTGGTGTTGGAAAAAGAACGATGAAAGTAGATTGAATGCAGTTGAAATGCGATCTCTCAGGTGAATGTGTGGTAAGACTATGTATGATAGGTGTACAAATGTCGAAATTAGAGCAGAGTGCAAGGCTGAGATTATCGTCAAAACTAAGAAAGGTCTTTTACGATGGTTCGGTCATGTAGAGCGAATGGATGATGAAATACCGGCTAAAAAAATATATGATGCGACTGTGCCTGGATGTAGAAATCGAGGAAGGCCGAGAAAGACATGGCATGATCAAGTAAAACAAGTGCTTGAAAGTGGGCATGTAAGAAGTCGGAATAATCGACGTGCGTGCATGAGGAGATGTATGAATGTGGAGGAAGCAAGAGAAGTGTGCCAGGACAGAGTGGTGTGGCGTTTCTATCCTCTCTGCCTACCCCTTCGGGGAAATGGCGTGATGGTTAGTTAGTTAGTTAGTTAGTGATTAAATAAGACGAAAGAAACTAAACTTCCTATTTAAAAAAAAGTATTTCTAGTTTCAAGAGGGCAGAAATGTTAGAAATTATAATTCTGCGTGATTTTCAGATGCACAAGTTAGAGCAGCGACTCCTTTCTCTTCAGAGTGCCAGTGCCATGAAGTGCGACACTTGCAGACCGATCCTAGGTAGAGTCAGACAACTTGAGGCAAACATATCCAACTTCGCTGTGGCTAGGAGGCAGCAACTCGTGGAACTCTACAGGATGAAGTAAAAAATTATACTTAAACCATTGAATGTTATATCAAAACCATTTCAAAGCTATGATCTCAAGTTGAATATTCCGAGACTAGATAAGTTCTCAAACCTTTCAGTGCCAGCCATATTTTTATCGGGGACACCTGAAGGCCAGCCATTTTTAGGTAATATCATCTGGCGGCTGTCAAACTAATCATTTTACGAGATTACAGATCTCGGAAGATTTTTAGTATATTAGAATTCAGTAAACATGTAAATACATCCTCAAAATATGTCGCTATAATTTAAAACTATTCTAAACTCAGCAATCTTTTACAGCTATCTGATTTTTTAAAGAAAAAGTAAAGATAGCAGCTTTAATTTATGGTACAATAATAGTCCAGAAAATGAACAACACACCGATCCAGCAGCCCCCTTAGCGTAATAGCTAAGCGACTCAGGTTATGGAAGTTCCGGGCTCGATTCCCAGTGGGGACACAAAAATCTAAAAGTATTCTTTCTCAATCCTGGGTAGTAAATTCGATGTTTAAAATCTACAAACACTGAGCCTACTTGGAGTGATGATGTGGTTATTTAAGCATTAAATATGTGACATATTTGGAAACTGCCGGCCTACACTTAGCTTATAGGCAATTTGTGGAATACATTATAGCTCCACATTAGGTGCGGAATATTGATTAAATTAAATGATAATGATTGACTATTAAGTGGTGAAGTTGTCGTCAGTGAGAAAAGTGGTTGGTTACATCGGAACCAGAAAATAAAACATCACATTCAAGCAATACATACACAATTTATGCAGAAAATACTTTACGAGCAAATATCAATTGTAGATCTTTACAATTTGAAACGCCGGTTATCATAGCGACATTATTAATTTTCTAGTCAAGAAGCATTAGAAGCCACCATTAGTGAAAAGGATGCTCACTTAGCCTCTACTAGAAATGAGCTGAACCAAGTAACCAAGAAGCTGGATGTAGATTGCGAAAGCTCTCGGTCAGAGAGATCGAAACTAGGCTTATGACGCTTCTAATGTAAGAAGAAAGCTATATAATATATAATGTATTTAGTATTAACACAACAGAAGGGACCCAAAATTTGACCCGTTGGTACACCAAAAAGGCTTATAACAAATTGTCTTTATTACATCATGAATGCCCTACCTGAATTCACTATTATTTATCATGAACTACAAATCTAACAATGTTTAATGGATGAGATGTTCATGCACACAAAAAATGGCCGAAAAAAGCTGGAAAAATAAATTGTGTTTATAACCATATATTATAAACTTTATATATTAAGACTCTCTGTGAGCAGCGCACACAAAATGGTGGCCGGCAAAATAGGATTATAGCTTTTTTTTCACATGAATAAGGCAAGATCGAAATAAATACTTGTTCGCTAATTACCTTAGAATTTGATATTGTCACATTAATTACTATTAATTATTCATTTCATTTTGCTGACACCCTTCAGTTCATACCTGATGTCTAATTGATAAAAAACTCATTGTTGTTTGATAACACATAAGTTTCCTGCTCTAGCTCATACCGGTGAGCATATTGTCACTGTTTCCAAAGAGTGAGAGACCGTGATGAATTCTACTGGATGAAACATACTATTCGAAAGTGCTATAAGAAACAGAAATGTGATCAGACCTTCCTCCAACGATTTAGAAGTCAGCAAGCTCTGCAGTAGATCGGACAATGCTGTGACAAACGTAATTATAATACCTTCTTATTCATATTTTTGTAATAAAAATATTGTTAATTTAATTAAATAATACAAACTTAAAGTATATTATATCTTTTAGGAATTAAAGTCATCATCGTTAAATATCAGGACTAAGTTAATCTAAATATTCGTTTATGTATTTATTTATCAACTTTTAGCACACTGTATGTAAATTGGAACATATTACTAACATGGATGATTCCTCATATAACAAAAATTTAGTGATTGAGTGTGAGGTCAAGTCTATGAGTACCATCAATTCACAGCTGTTACTTGGTGGCAAGATAGTTACCTACTACTATTATTTTATTTATATTTTTAATGATTTATACACACAGTGCTATGTTTGGTACAATTAACAAAGAATTTTTCTAATTGAAGGTGGTACATATAGAACCATATCAACAATTACGATGGACAACACAAATGTATCAAGACATATTATTTTATGGTAAGACGTGAAGTGTGCCAAACAGATGTAATGTGTATGTAGTTGTTTGTAATGTGTGTGGAGTGTGGTGTATGTGTTGGGGAAATCTGGAATATTTATACGCAGGAGAAAATGAAAAGGCAATGGGAAGTGGGATCAGAAAAAGAGTTTTGGAATAGAAAGGGAGAGAGTGTAGGAAGAAAGTATGTTCTACGCATAATTTAAATTGAAATCAGATCTGTAGAACATGTATTCACGTCCAAGCTGAGATTTACTTAGCAACTTTATCGTTCCGCTTTAGAGGGTTGAACAAGTAGATAAAACTTAAAAAGTTTGTTGCAATGGAATTGATTGATTATTTTTTTTTTTTTTTTTAGCTCGACGATTCCAACGGAATTCACGGAACAGTTTTATGAAGATCAAACTGAGCAAGGAAAGTATAACACAGTACATAAATACATCACAGTGTATCATCAACATAACATCTTCATACCATACAAATCATCATCATTCATTTGTATTATTGGATCAGCTCCTATTAAATAATTTTTATCACAGCTAGTATTAAATGGTTTTAATTAATATTACTGAACAAAAGACCGTTAAACTTAACTGAAATTAGCTTCAATTGTAAAATATCTGAATTAGTAAAACTTTTAATGTTACAAAAGGCCAAAGATTTTACTATTAATATTTATTTTATGCACTTATCTTGTTTTATCTATTACATTTTTTAGGACAAAAATCTTAATCGTTGGCAAAACAGTAGAACCTCGATTATTCAATTGTCCGTGTCTCTTGTAAGTTAGGTCTCATTACGATGAGCAATATTAAAATGGGTGCATTGAGCAATTTTTGGTGGACAATTATTTATAGTGAAAATACATGAAACCTGCATTTTTCTCCGAGTTTATCGTATTTTTAAGTTTACAAACAAAATGGAAAATAAACTAGTAGAAAAATGCATTTTATGTGTTTTAGCTATAAATTGTCGACTAACGATTTATTTAATAGCACTATTTAAATGGTATCTTAAATAACAGCTCCCATGCCTGGTATAAAAATATTGGAAAACGGTGATTTGGGACATTTTTTGTCAACGAATTTGGCGATGGCACCATATCTATCTCTGGCATAAGAAATATCACTGTGGAGAATCCGTGACTCTTACTACTAGACCACGACTTGGTATAAATTAATCTAGATAATTGTGGTTCTATTGTATTTAGTTAAAGTTCGTGCTGCAAATATTCAAAATACAAACAATACATTTAATGTTAGAATAAATTGTAAAATAGTAAATTTCTCAAACTGTTCACTTGTTTTAAAAACAAATATCATGTCTATCTAAACAGTTATTAATAAACTGTTGAATTTCAAATTAAAAAAAAAAATTTAAGCTTAACCATTAATCAAATCAATTTTGTATTTTCTAAAAAAAATATTTAATTAACCATGAAAACAACGAAAACACAACATAGTTTTTCATGATTTTTTTACAAGCAATCATGTTTTTAAAATATCTGTATAAGTAAAGTTTATACAAATATTGATTTGAGCCTTTTTCATGTTTTGTAAATCAGTGTCTATAATAAAAAATCGAAAGTTTTCCAGCAACTTTTAAAAAATAACTCATCAATACAATTATAATTACTATTATAACTACATTTCAAGTAAGCACATAATAACTTAAAATAATATTCAAAACTGTAAGATATTACTCGTAAATTTAATAATATTACGATATAAAAAATTACTATCTTGAAATATTACGACTGCTTGTAAAGATTAAACTAAACTTTAATATTAGTCTTCAATTGTTGTTTAAACTATTGATAAGGCAGTTTATAAATATTTATATAATAATATGTTACCCAATAATTAATGTTAAATTAAGTAAGTTCTAACCTATTGATGTTCAAATGTGAAAATGATATGGTCAATCCAGGAAAATGTCTATTCGAAAAGATCGTTGAAATGAAAGAACTTTTTCAAGGCAAAATAATTACGAAATTCAACTGTTAACAAAATCAATATGCAACCGTATTGATTAATAATATTTGGTTGATAATTCATAGTTTAAGGGAAACACCCATGCATAATTCTACGAGTTAAACTTTTAAAGGTTACAAACTAAAGATTTGCGACTAGCTTGAAGCAAAATGCATGGCACGATATAATATATATGTACCTATCTATGAATTAGCGATCAAAGATTACTCAATATTACTACAAATTTGTAATGTAAATGTGTCTTTAAATGCACGATTTGCATAACTTGCAAATTTGTTGACTTTACAGTTTAAATGTTTGCTTAAACTGAGATGGAATTAACTTAAAAAATTCTAAATCTTCTTGTCCAGCTAACCAGGAAAATTATAACTTGTATAGAATATTTAAGAACAGTCTTTACTAAACAAAATGGCACTAGACTGAAATCTAATAATGGACAAAACATATTACACGATGCTATCTTTTATTGATTAAAAAAATCATGGCAGCTATGTATCAGCAGAGCTTGTCAAGAAATAAGAGTCTCGAGGTAAAAAAACATTAATGTAAAAATACATTTTACATGTGTTCATTATATTTAATACCCAAATTATATCTCACCCTTAGCTTGTAAAAAATCGTTGGTATAATTTCGAGTGCTATGTGAAATTTCGCTGATAACTTTTAGTCTGTGGAGAAACAGATATTTAGAAACAGTTTGTTTTCTAAATTCTGTGTTAACAAGCCAATGTGAAAATGTATTAAATTTTATATTTCTTGTTGCGCTTGATAAAACTTTTTAATTTGTAAGGAAATCAGATACTCAGTTAAAACTAAGTGATGTTAAGTTATAAATACTTTAGTCATGTTATCGTTTGTCATGATAAGGTTAATGTGTATGTTTTATAGTAAATAATGTAAGCGAGTTAACTTACGTAGGAAACAAGATATAGGAGTGGGGTAAGGCACAATAAATAGTACTAAGAAAAGTATTTTATTTAAAAATACATTCTACGAAGGAAATGTTTGATAGTTCATTTAGCGACTGTAAAATAAATGTCTCTTCTTTAGGCTGCTTTTACACGAGAACTACGTATACGCATTGAATAATCTTCGGACACCAATATATATATTGCAAACACAGGAAGCCGTGCATTTCGTTTTTAAACTTTGGAAGATCAGATAAACTCGATAAAAATATGTGTTTTATGTGGTAGCAGTATAAATTAGCAACTGAAGATTACTCAATGCATTTATATGTATTATCGCGTCATGTGAAGGCAGCGTTAGTCATATTCTATTAAATCATTATTATCATTTTATCTACTACATTCACGGATCATAACGTTAAATTATTTTGCATTAAACGGGTCCAATTATCACAAGTATCTCGCTCCATTAAACCTAAAATGAGAGAAATGCAAGAAGTTTGACTGCGGATCAATTATATCCATTACAATCTATGTATAGTTGTTGACGCTTTGAATATATTTATTTCCAAATATTATATCGCAGCGACAAATTTCTACGATTTTATTATCTCATTTAGAATCCATATAAGCTTAAGCTATGTTTATGCAAGGAATATGTAACTGATTTGTTCTAAAATTCATTGTACGAACACAAATTGACCACAATGCATGCATTTTGTTTCTAATTTATTTATCTAATCTTTCGAAGGTTATAAATGAAAATTTTGATGAAATCAGACCGTGGTTACACTATGAATTTTCGACCTAAGATTACTCAAAACGGTTACGTATTTCTTATACAAACTTAACATTATTTATACTAAATGGAAAAATGAATAAACTTCTCCATAAAGTTAATTAGAAAACTTCAAAATATATTTAAGTAGGTAACTATAAACTTGATTTCTGTATATTTTCTATGTCTTTTGCTAGAGATATCAAAATGTGTGTATGGAATGAAGAAAACTTGCTTATTCGTAGAAAATGTGCGCATTAGAATAAAATCTCGTTAAATCAACACTAAAATCATGTAAATATATTGTGCAACCGCAAAATACAAATTTGTTACTGAAATTTTGTCTCGAGTTTAAAGCTAAGTGTTGATTTTCTACTAAAAATCAAAAATATTTCTAGATAGTTCGTTTAAATGAATGTGAAGGAACATATCACAGAAGATTGAAGTTTGTCACGTTAGTGGGATAAAGTCACACGGTAGTTCAAACAAATTGTTAAGAAAAATCACTAAATTCGGAAGGAAAACCACGTTTACATGAAAAGTATGTAATTGTATTGAAAATTTGGTTGATAAAATTCAGTGTAAACACATATAAATTGACGGTTGGTGTAAAAATGACAACTAACCATCTATGTAGGTATTTGACCAACGCGAACGTGTGCATATGAATTAGCTCATCTTTAGCAGTGATTTTTGTGGGTTTTTAATTTCATTTGGAAATCATGACATTGTACAATAATAGAAAGTGATGCATAGATCCAAGATCTCACTGCAACAATAAAATCGACTTTGACATAATTTAAGATGGTCCGTTTACTTACACATCAGACCGTCGAAAAAACCAGATAATATTAGATTAACTCGAAGCAAAATGCATGGTATCATGTATTTACACGAAATCAACAGAAGATTATTCAATCCTTTTACATATTCTTAATGTAAATGTGGCTTAATGAAAACATAATGTATTTTTCACCGAGTTTATTTAGGTTCACGGATTTAAAAAAAAATTAAAGCAAGCTACAGCAAGTATTGGACATATCATGTATAATATATCATCAACATATTCATATAATTCAAAACGCTTTGGAAAGATTATAAAAATGTTTATACATGTTTGAACAAAGTTTATATTTAAATATAATATATAAATTCCCCGGAAATTATTTTAAATATTTGTATCTGTTAAGTCAAGTATACGGTTATTAATATTTATTTTAAGCGCATTAGTTTATTTGATCGCCAATTACGTTTATTATTAAAATCGTCTTCGAATGATAGATTTTAAGAACATAGCGTTTCAATAGAAGGTGTTTAGATCTTGTTATATCAATTAGACAATGTATTTTATACTGGGTCGATAGATATGTATTACTGTCTGTGTAGAGCATTATCGCTTCGTTTCTTTATAATTAATTGCCAAATATATTTATTAATTACCTACTGAATTCAAAAATGCCACAAATAACGGGTCGTTTACTTGAGAAATATGCAGGCGAATTCAATAATCTTCGGTGGCCAATTTAAAGTGAAACCACATGAAACCATACACTTTCTCTGAGTTTATCTAATCTTTTAAAGTTTACCAATTAAATTTTTAGATAAACTCGGAGAAAAATGCATGATTTTTATGGCACTGTGAATTTTTGACTGCAGCTTATCCAATGCCCTTATATATTCCTCATGTAAATGCAGTGAAATGCCTCGTTTGGGTGGATAATAAGCACATCAATAATTTATAGTGAAAACACACGAAACCGTGCATTTTTCTCGGAGTTTATCTAATATTTTGAAGCATAAAATAAAATATACGATAAACTCAAATAAAAATGCACAGATTCACGTGTTTTCATAGTAAATTGTCAACCGAGGTTTGCTCAATGTTCCTACATATTACGCATCTAAACAAGGTTTAATCCTATATTTATTACCATTAAAATTTTATTAAAATCTTCTGGAATATAAACATATGGCATACTATAGACATACTGAAGTTAAATAATTATAATATTAAATGTTAGATCTTTGCTACGCTAAATATTTTTCCATATTTATTATGTTTCAATTAATAAATGTTAATCATTGTGTATATCAAAGCAAGTTTATATCTTCCACCTATCTTTGTTTTTCTTCTTGTAGATAAATAAACGGATCGTTACAAAATTTTATCCTAAATCTGTGTTAAACTGTGTTTATAATATAATAAACAAATGTAATTTATTCATGTTTCATATTAATTTATTATCCAGAGATCAACACATTATGTACTCAGATATGTACAATCATTAATATTTAATCAAATGCAATCTTTTCCCCACGAATATGGTGATTTTTAGGCATATGAAACTGCCTTGAAAAAATGTTGAGCAATATAGTCAACAGAAAGTTACATTTACACAAGGATTATTACAAAGGTTTGGCTAATCTTTATTCGAGAAATCATATCGCGCATGAGCATGTGTAGTAGATCATATTTTAAAAAATATTTCTAATATTACAATACATTATAGAACGCAAAGAAAGTAAATGTAACTTGTGTCTGGAATGCGGAGAAAAGGTTAAAAAATCATCCGCACTGTTAACATTTTTCCAATACTTAAATATTATAATTTTTACCGTCAATATTCGAAGAGCACACTCTTAATTCCATAAATTACTTCCACAATTATATATTTAACAGAGTAAATTTTACACATTTTGTATTATCTATTATAATATTATCTAGGAATGTGTATCAATTTTCAATTCTACAATGCTTCGTTTAAGATGTGTTCAGATTCGTAAGGCACATTGATAGATCTTCGGTTGAAAATGTATACAGTGAAAACACATGAAACCATGCATTTTTCTCCAAGTTTTACTAATCTTTTAAAATGTACAAACAAAATACAACATGATTTGACGAAAATTGCTTTTGTTTGTGTTTTACCTACTATAAATTGTCGACATCAATGCGCCTACATATGATTCCCTATCTTAACGAAGCTTATCAACAGAAATAAGAGTGTAGTATCGTGTTTTATTTATTCCACGGTTTTGAGGGTTACATTGACCAAATGTTATGTTACTAAAAGTGATTGGTATATTCGGAGAAGCTCCTTAAGTGTTGTTTCATAAATATTTGACTGCAATGTTTCATATTATATATCGCGCCTAAACCAATATGTTATTACTCAGTCATATTGATAATATTACAGATAAACGAGTGTTGCATTAAAGTTGATTATTTACAATTAAGAACGATGTATTATGACAATTAACGTGTGCAAAATACTATAAAAGGAACTATTTGATACAATGCCTTTTATTTTCCTAAATTTCCCTAACCCCACATCATTAATAATTACTTTTTTACAAATGGAAACCACCACTATTGTTGATCCGTCATAAGAATACCCTGTGAGAAGACGAAATTTGATTCCTACTGCGCATTCCTCTCCCCCCCCGCTACGATCCCTCACCCCCCCCGGCAGCCCAACCGGCTAGCGGAGCTGTCTACAGTATATATCTGACCGTCTTGTCGTGTGCCTAAATTATTAACTTATTCAGTCCCTATATCAAAATGAACGCGCCGCAAATAATTCCAAATTCACCCTTGCCAATTTTTTAATCTGGATCACATTATTGATGAGCTCGAAGATAATAAATAGTATGAACGATTCATTACTTTTTGATATTTCGGATAAATCATCGGAGGAAAATTAGTTTTTTTTATGGCAATGATGAGATTTTCAACTTCGGGTCAATTCTTGGCCGAATTGATAAATCTGGTGCCACATAAAATGCAATATACATATTTATATTTATTAACAAAAGATTATCGAATTTTATTAGTATTCTGGGTTGAATGTGTTGATAGCTAGTAGAGGGGGAATGGGCGGATTATGCACGTCACAGGGTATTCTTAGGATGAACAGGGTATAGGTACTACACGCCATGGAAACTGAGAGAGCAAGAATGATGGAAGATAGATGCTCTTGAAATGTGGTGCTGGCACAAAATGTACCAATATCATGGACAACCCACGGGTCAATTTTGTTGGAACACGGCTTAGAATTATTTCACAACTACCTACGACTTAACGGATGCAAAATTAATTTTTACGGGGGAGGAAATACTACATTATAGATTTTCCAGTTGCTGTCGGATGCCATTTCCTATGCGACACAGTGGGGGAATAGTGCGCCGAGTTAGTACAATTGTGGGATTTTCCTTGACATATCAGGGGCATTTGATAACGCATGGTGGCGAATGATTCCTACTAAAATCAAGATCAGAGGATGTTCGAAGGAGCTTCATGGAATTCTGAAGAGCTACTTGAAGGATAGATCCATAAACGTGATCCATAGATCCACGGTCATAGTTGTGTTAACAACCATGGGATGTCCCCAGGGATGTTTTTATGGAACTTGTTGTTTGATGACCTGTCCATCCTACCCCTCCCGGGAGGCTGCATAATTGTTGCCTGTGCGGACGATGCCCTTCTTCTGTTGTCTGGTGACAGTAGAAGGGAGCACGAAAACAAAGGCAGGGTAGCGACTAACATGGTTTTAGATTGGGGAAGTAGAAACAGATGAACATTTTCACTTATTATTTGTATAATATGTACAATATGGCATGAAAATTACTAAATTAATAACATTAAAATAATTATATAATACAATAAAATCCTAAGTGCTACGAACATTTTTACTCATACTGGAAGGAAACCACTGTCATATTGACCATTAACATTAAAATGTAATAATTTTTGCATGGTTCATTTAAAATTTTGTTTTTGATCTGAAAATCAGAACTATTCTCAATTATTAACAATGATAAATATTATTTGTATAATATGTACAATATGGCCATAAAAATTTAACTAAATTAATAACATGAAAATATTATTATATAATACACTATAATAAAATCCCAAGTGCTACGAACATTTTTTCATAATATATTTAGCTTACTCACACTGGAAGGAAACCACTGATTTAGCTTACTCACACTGGGAAGGAAACCACTGTCATATTGACCATTAACATTAAAATGTAATAAATTTTGCCAATGGTTCATTTTTAAATTTTGTTTTTGATCTGATAATCAGAAGAACTATTCTCAATTATAAACAATGATTAATATTATTTGTTAGTAAGATTTTGTTATATTTTAATATAAGTGTAGTTTTATTTTCAAGCCTACGTATAAAAAAAATCATCTCCATCTTACAAAAAAGAACATCTGGAATTTTATTGATTTTATTGTATTTTTTATAGAGGAATTTATTCGGAAAATCTAGCCGTAAAAAAAATATAAAATATGAATGCATACAAAGTATTTTATTAGTTTCCTTAATTTGTTTATACAAAATAAACAAAATCAAGTTACGCCTTTTTGTAAGATGGATGTCAAATAATTCCAAATCTAGGCGAACTTGGGGTCACTATAACAACTTATTGTGATTAGGTACAAACAATATCAAAAATTAAAATTCAACATCTTTTAATGGATATTATAAAAATAATCTCATTTACGTTAAATATTTATTTCATCATAAGAAAACTAGTAGAAAACGGTGGAGGAATAATTATACATTTTGATGTTGAATTAAAAAATGTACAAGGGTTGTGAATAAATTATATTTACTTAATATATTATGAAACGTCTTTTAGTAGGTATCTAAATACTTGTAGGTCAATAACAACAATGACATATTTTGATGAGGTTTTTTTCATTTTAATAATATATTATCATTAATGTTTATATGTTTACAAGAGTATTAAATTTTAGTTTTAATTTTTTTTTTCTTAGCATATGTTTCTATTATTTTTGCATTAAAAATTAAGGGAGTGTGTGTATTAACAAATTACTAAGTGCAAATAATTATTAATTTATAACAGGAAAAAAAGTGACGATTTCATTATAATGTTCATGATTTAATATTATTTAAATATTTGGCCCTAAACGAAAGTTGCATAAAATATTTATTTTAATAAAAATCAGTAAAGAAACTTTTAATTATATCATTTACTTGAACTTAGACCATCTTATAAGTGTACAGAGACGTCATAATTTTTCCTTTTTTTTAAAAGCACTTTTTTTTTGTTGATGAAATTGAAACTTCAAATATATAATAAATCGTCCCAATTTCTTTAAAAAAGATCAGTGTAAGTTCAGTAAATGTAACGACACCTCATCAAGCTATGATTAGTATAATATTTATAAAGAGAATGAAGATTTTTACGTAAAAACTTTTACGATAAAAACATTTTGAAAGAAAAAAAATTGCGTACAAAAATTAGTCATAAAATACATAAATGAAAAAGTAAGTTTTAGGTAATGTTATCTAGGTATTAGTTTTGCCAAGACAATAGTTTGCCGTGCGGCGTTATTGATGTGTCGAAAGCGGTCTGCGTGTAGTTGGATGCCGCCTTACCTAAATACAAAAAAGAAATCTATTATTTATTTTATTAATCTTTATGTGTTATTTGCAGCCGCGATTTTCATTTCATTTCATTTTCCTATTTTTTCATGATTAATCTTTAAATCGGTCCTCATTTACACAACAATTTTTAAAAAAAACAGCATGTGTGTCAGCAGTTCACACCAGGTAGAAGTGAAACCTTATATAAAACTAAGCTGTAGAGAGAGAATGGAGAAAAAGTAGTATCAGTATCGGGTATTGTTATTATTATTATTATTGTGTTAATTTTATTATTTTTATTTTTTTTTAAAATTATTTATTATTGTATTATTATTATTTATCTAATATTATCTGTGAAATACTGCGTCAAGGCGCCCCTTCTCCCTCGGTTTTGCTACAAAATTTTGGGAGTCGAAAATACCAACTTCAGATAACTATGAATAGAACAAAATTCTGTTTTATTAGCCTGAGGACCATCCACATTATAAAAGTTATAATGGGTGCTGCCGGCGATCAACTGGTAGATGTATCTGATGTGAGGTAGATGGGGAACTACTGCCAGCCCGCAGATTAAAAGAAACTGTGTTCTATCTCATTCTCTCGCAGGCTAAATCTCATAGATCTATATGTTTGTCTCTTTTTTAGTGTCTTTTTTTTTCGTTTCATAGAGTTTCAAATCACTCCCAACGATTCTAAAGAAGTTTTCACTTCAAAAATTATATGTAGGTATATGTTACATGAATATGTTACATGTGTATTAAACTAAATTTATAAACAGTTTAATTTAAGGGTGTGTTACAATTATTTTTTTTACATATAACTTTTATCAAAGATGACTTGCATGATCGATTTGTTCGTGTATCCGATGACGTAGATGGAACTACGGCCGGCCGGCGGACTATATGTAAAAGAAAGAAGAATTACTTTAGCTATGAGTAGGTTATATATATTACCAATCAATAAAGTGCACAAAAAATCTAATAAACCAAACAAGAAAAAGAGATTCAAGTCCAATTTTTTATTTTATTTACGTTGGTAAATAATTGTTGCATATATTATTATATTGTGTATCTCAAAATTCATGTTATATCCCCAAATATTGTATTTAATCAATAATTTAAATGCGATTTACCAAAAATATTTTTTTATGAAAATCAAAATTGTTGTTAAAAAAAATTATATTTTTACACGTATACTTAACCTTTTTTTAAATCTATGAAATACTCATTGGGAAATCTAATATTTAATATTAATGTCTAATATTAAGGTTAAATATTAGTTTTTTAAATATTTTTTATTACATATTTTATCGGATGCGACTCCAACGAAAAATTTGATAACTACGGGATTCAGCCATTTTTTAAGGATTTTTTTATAGCGCAGTTTGATTCAAATCTTGCAAAATTATTGAAAAATAAAAATACGTAGCACTTTAACTACCACTGGAAAAAAATTGAATCTTCATAAAATAAAAACAAATCCGTAAACATTATTTTTTTTTATATTTAACATTGTTATACCTTAGAGATATCAGTAATATATCATAGGCTTATAAATAAATAGCCTTTACAAAGTTTTGAAATTGCAGCTACAATATGTAAAATAAGTTTTTTTGCTATCAAAAATCGACTCGACAAATAACACACATATTTCTGCTTTACGCTAGTGAACTAAAATTATTTTGGCTGAATATTGGGAGCAATATTTTAAAGGTAATAAATAATACATTTATTTATAATTAAAAGTTAGCTAACTGACCATCTACCGTTTCCTTCGGAGAGGTAGGCAGGGAGGATAGAATGACACGTAACTCTAAATAGAGTTTACTGAAGAATTCTTCCAAAATATTGAAGCACGATGATAATTGTATGGTAGTGAAGCGTGGTGTTGAAAAAAGAAGGATGAAAGTATTCTAAATGCTGTTGAAATGCAATCTATATGTGTAAGACTATGTATGATATTTCATGTACAAATGTCGATATTAGAGCAGAGTGCAAGGCTGAGATAAGCATTATCGACAAAATTAAGAAAGGGCTTTTACGTTGGTTTGGTCATGTGGAGCGAATGAGTGATGAAAGAACGGCTAAAATAAGTTTAAATGCAAGATTGTGCCCTGGACGTAGAAGCCGAGGAAGGCCGAAAAAGACATGGCAATGACCAAGTACGACAAGTACTTGAAAGTGGACATGTGAAAAGTCGGAATAAAGGAAGCAAAGAAAGTATGTCAGGACAGAGTGGTATGGCGTTCTATCCTCTCTGCCTACTCTTTACGGAGAAATGGTGTGATGGTTAGTTAGTTAGTTAGTTATGATTATTTTTAAAAAATTGGCTTATTTTTTGCTTTACTCATATGACATTTAACATTTTTTCATTGAATTATTTTTACAGTTTTGGGACTTGCACAATTACAAAAAATGAGTATTTATTTTGAAGATAAAACAAATTTACAAAGTCATGAAAATTGTAACCAAATCGGTATGTAACTTTCAACTTATAAAAACTTATTTTAAAAATCAATATAAAAATCCTGTGTTTAGGTTACTATTTACTTACTATTTTAGATATTTGTAAAATATATTTTTAGGCGGCACAAAAAAATATCTCTTGCTGTCTTATTACACATTCCAACTATTGGGGTTTTCATATGTCCTATACATAATGGCCCTGAGATATTCTGTGCTAGAGGATTATTCCATAGAAGGCACTTATGCTGAAATAGGAAGGATGATGCAGTGTTTAGTCATGCTGCAGTCGTTGGAATTTGTATTCCAAATGTGTGGAGTTACCAAGGTTAGAGTTTTGCAAGTATTATTACTGTTAAATCCGTCTACCTGTATAATGTATGCACATTTCGCTGGTTAAAAACAGGCTACCTTTTACTCCATTCACATTCATCATCAGCTAAAACTGTTATTACATCTTCTCAACTTTTAAAAAATCCATAGTATAAATTGGAAATAGGACTAGAATCCTAACCTAAAAGATAAATATGATTGCCAAAAAATGCTTAACAATCTTCTCAACAGAGGTCACCAGCATAGAAATTTTCTGTGTATGCGGAACGACGAAGACGAGTTCAATATACAGGGTTATTTTTTAGTCAGTTAACAAAAAAAAACCCTGAATTCAGTGTCGTTAATAGAACCAATTTCAATAAAAAAAACATGTACTTTTTTATTTTTACGATTTATTATTTTTATTCCTATAATTTTTACAAATTACGCACATCCTATTCACAGCTGTTGTTCATGCGCGGCACATAAGGTAAGTGCGACGGGGGAGTGCGCGGCAGGGGGGGTGCGCACGCCGCTGGCGCAAGTCCCGTCCCAATTAAGGGGGGGGCGGCCGGACGCTCGCCTAGGGGTGACCGAGTCTTTACTATTTCTGAGGAAACATTTGGGTGCACTTTTCTTTTTTTTTTTTTTGAGAAAGGACATGTTTTTTAATTGAAATGGGTTCTATTAACGATACTGAATTCAGGGTTTTTTTTTGTTAACTGACTAAAAAATAATCCTGTATATAGTAGTTTAAAAAATTTGTCATATATGGTTATCAGATGATGGGCAAAATGGGGAATGTTGTAGTACATCAAGTGGCCACTTAACCCAGCCAATGACAGGTCATAAGCCCTGTAAAAACGCCTAGATAATCCACATTCGTTTCCAGAGTTTCTCTGTCTCTGTTGGGATATCAATAATATCAGAATCCTAACCGTCCATGCGCTTTGTAGCTTCAACACGTGTTGGGGTGAAGTCTTGTATACTCACTTAATATTAAAATCAATGTATCATAAATATATTTTATACATAAAGTATTATTGTAAAAATCTATTTCAACTGTTAGAGGCTGGAATTACAATAGTCCATGCACTTGGTAGCTGCAGGAGGATTTGTAATCTAGCCCCGTTAACCGAGTATGACAAAATATTACTTCATTAAGTGTTTACTATGGGTGTGACGATATATTTCGTCGCTCCGATGTTTACTGGTGTACACACTATCATCATCAAAATTAAATTACTAGCATTATAAAAATTATCTGAAAATAAATCATTGATAGGTTATATTTCCAGGGCAAAGTGTATCCACAATTCTTTCTTACTTTGACAAGAGCCTTAGCATTATTGGCTACTGAATGCGATACTCGACTGCATAATTTCGATCGAGTTTTATACACATTCATCATGTGGATTGTGCAAGATCTTATAAGGTAAACAATTTTTTTAGCTAATTAGAAATAGTCCACAAAAGTTTAATGGATAACACATTGGGCCGCCACGCATGAGGTCGCGGATTCGATTTCCGACCGGGTCAGTATAAAATGTTTATGTTAATTGCATTCAAATAAAAAATTGCAAAAATGTCATTTTGATTTCAATAAAACTGAATTTTTTTAAATTTGATATCTCGGCAATGGAAAGAGATAAAAGCATGTTTTTTGGACAGAAATATATCAGTCAGTGTAAGCTGTAACGTGGCATTCTCAGTTAATTTTAGAGAAATAAAGACTTGGTGTAGTATAGTATTCATGGTGCAATACGTTGATACCATGGCCTGGCACTGAAGCGTAAGACTGTTCACCTTACCTTCGTGAAACAATACACAATCAATATACACTGCATTTGGTGCCCTATGCATCAGGAAAGTAGTAATTGTATAACATAACTACTGGAAAAAGTCCAAAGATATGCTACAAAAATCCCCAAATCATTGAAAAATATGCCATATCACAGTAGATTAAAAGCACTAGGACTTACTTCATTGGAAGAGAGGGGATTTAATTGAAACTTACAAGATACTAAATGATTACTATGACTGCCCCCTGCACGAGATGCATCAGCTGAATAGCAACACCAACCTACGGGGCCACAACTGGAAGCTCTATCGTCCCCAGTTCCACCTCAACCCTAAGAAAAAATTCCTTCCCGGTAGGGTGGCTTCAGACTGGAACAAGTTGCCAGGCCTAGTTGTCCACTCCACTACGGTCAACCAGTTCAAGAACCGTTAAAATGCAGAAGGCAGACAAGAAATATTATAGGCGTACCAGCAAAATAATAATGATATTAAAAATAGTTTATTTCTAGGTACTTGTACAACATCAGTAGACTTTGCGGATTGGAGTTGTACCTCCTAACATGGCTACGTTACACAAACTGGGTAATTCTAATTCCCCTGACCACGTATTACGAGAAGGAAATATTCATCCACGTGGCCGAGTTCTTCCCGAAGGAAAGCCGACTGTACCACCGTCTACCAAACCCGTGGATTTTCACATTTGACCCGGCTTTGACCTATAAGGTGTATCTAAGTATGCTAATGTTGCCCGGATGGGTCTCCAATATTCACCATATGATAGAAATAAGAAGCGTCAAATTGGATGGAAAGAGTGTCTGAAGGGACTGTGATGTCTCCACCAAAATGCAGAAAAATAAACAATATATTACTAAACTATTAGTGCAATCTATTTGTAAATCAAATTATTAAGAGCATACTCCACTACGCTTCCCACACAAACGTATTCCTCGATTTTCTCCCTGGAATTTAACATTAGAGCAATGATTTTTTTAACACATTTTAGGGGGATACTTCACAAAGCGAGGTAATTTATATGAGGACTAGTCTATTGGTAAATCCATAGATATGACAAGATGTAGAAAAAGAGTCGAAAAGAGAAATTTATACAGTAGGTTAAGATAGGTTGGGTTTAATAAAATAATTTAAATCAAATGGCTATTTAAAAGCAATATCCTTTATGAGTGGTTCTCGTGGTTCGTTCAGATTTCGCAGATTCTCGTTTTTTAAAAAATTATTATCATTTAAATTTTTTTATTACATAAATTGGTTCTAAGTCTTCGACTGCATAATAATTTATGAAAGGCACTGTTATTAGTCATATATACTTATTAAATAAAATGATGTATGGTAATGAAGGTGTGGAAGGCAATGAAAAACTCCTGGAAGGTAATGAACTATGTAAGGAAGGCGATGAAAGTCAAGACAATTTTTAGATGGGTACGAATCGCGGATTCGTAATCCCAATAAAAACTCGTTTTATAAGTATAAACAGATCTTTTAATTTAAATTTAATACTAAAATATCATTCTTACGCAACCTGTTAAAAATAATAACTAGATCGGAGATCAATTTTACTTTATATCAAATTTGAAAATAACATGACCAAAATAACAAAATTTCACTACTCGGCTGTTTTACATCATCTTTAAAAAAGGCTTGTATTATTAGTTTTTTTTGCTCTATTTTCTTTTTTTGGACTACCGCTAGCTTTTGTCCTAACAGTGAACGGTATTTTGTTAAAATTTTGTATTTATCCAACCTCGCCTTATTTCGTAGGACACATTGGGCGAATGACCTTTTCTCTTTTTTTTTTCAATGTCTTGTATTTTGAATTGAATTCCCTAGAAAGGGTTGCGTCGAATAACAATTTTTTCTTCACATCTTCGACTCGTATAATTTTTAATGTCTTTTATCAAGGTACCTACTATCATTTTTTTCTAAAGTGTCTTCTAATGTGTTTTTATTTAGCTTTTCCTGCAGTTGTTTTGTCCTTTTACTTAAAATTAATGTATTTTTCATTCTTTTATTGATCTATTTTGGCTTGAAGTCCATTTATTATTATATTTGCTCTGTATCGGAATTTACGCACAGAAGACGATGTTGCTTTACTTTTATGTCCAGTTGTCAATTTTTTTTTTTCTAAAATGGGATTGGGTTCGCTTTGAGGTACTAGAGGATCAGTCTCTAAAATGATTTGGTTAGTTTTCTGGAACATTCTCTGAATCTTTTTTATTTTCAGGAAGTGAGCATTCAATTATGATTTTCTCAAATTCTTTCTTCTTCTCTTTCTTTTTCAAATAATTTAGAGAATTTTTCCATTATCTTTTTCTTTATTCTCGTTGAGCTCTTGCATTCATCTCCTTGATGCTGCAAATGGTTTTTTTTTCTATTTTTTCATCAGGTATCTCATTTTATCTTTCTCTTCTTGAATTTTGTAACGCTGTGGATTGTTTTTGATTTCTTCATACTTTGTCGCTTGCGTAGTCTATCTTTTGGCTAATTTCTCCTCTTTCGTAAGTTTTTTCTTTGTTTTTGCCATTGATCCTGTTAGTAATACTTAGGTTATTAAACAGGGACTATTTTTAATGTTTTAAAAATGCACAATTCTTCAAAAAAAAAGTAGAGAGTTTTTTTTTTAAAAAAAAGGTGGATAAACATTATAATTATTATTATAAGCCTGAACATATTTGATTGCTCTAGGGATAGATTAATCCCCATGGAAATTAAAATAGGCTATTTTTTTTATCCCAGAAAATTTACTAATATTCCAAGTTCCCTAAATTTAAACCGAATTATGTTGCCACGCTAATGAAGTTGCGGAAAGCTGAAAGGTTTCAGGGTTAGAAGCATTTATTAAGCTAAACAGTAAGCTAGTTAAAACAGATTAGTGCCAAACATAACGAAGGTCTCCGTCTCCGATGAAATGGATTTTGATTGATATTCAGTTTTAAATCAAGTAATTAAGAAAACAGATGGTTTTTTACGGCATATCTGTTCAACGAAACTGAAAGATGGTTTTAACAGATTGCAATGTGTTTCTTAAATGCCTTGATTTAACATTGACTACGAATCAAAAATTCATTACTTTACAGGGGCAGAATTTGGTTTCGTGTAGCGGCTGCATAACTCATACTAATAACTATATGTTTTTGACCAAATTCCTATATATGTATTCATACATTTTGGAGCATACACACATTGAGCATATGGATTCCACAAAGTCAAGTTCACGTCCTGTAGTTCCAACGTAAACTGCCGACGGATTGTCAACAGAGCTGATGTCTGGACATGTAGAAACTAATAATTCTCGTTTTTGTAAGTTGTTCAAATGAGATTCATATCTTAATGTAATAAAACATAGTTCTAAAAAGCTTATAAAAAAGTTTATAAAAAAGCGTACGTCTTACGTACAAAACAAACACAACAACTAGACTTAATATAAATTCATTCCTCTCCAAATATTTTCATTACTATCCAGTAAAATTTTTTGGTAGGATGGACGCAATGAATTTGGAAAGTAATGAAGATATTGCATTTATTTCTAAATTACCCAAGTTATATAACGTATTATAAAGTTTTAGGGAAGTATTTCCTAGAACAAGCTTTTGAAATGGATACTAACTAGATATTTAACATAGATAAAAAATAATTACTTACCTTGAAAAACACTGGAAGGTGATGAAATTTAATGTCGACAAAATAATTTTCACGCAACGAGAACGTTAAATAATTAATGTTGCAGCGACACACGTCCTTCCACACAAAGACGTGGCGATAGACCGGCACGTGAGACACTCGTGAAATATGTTACAGTTCATCATCGGAAACAAAGGTGGACTCATTTTATCTGTTTTCGTTATCTCGGATGAGAATGAAGTTTTTTCGTGGACCAAAACTTTATTTGGATTCTCTCTGTGATGCAACCATTTTAAAAATGAATAAAAAAATTATAACATAAACCATATTTATTGTTCTTTCAAAGTAACTACTAAAATTTGTGTTTTTTTTCAAAGATGAGTTTAGTAAACAGTCATCCAATTCACTGATTGACTTTTAGAAACGGAGAAAAATGAAATTACGACAGGTTTTTTTCTTTGCTGCTTGCTTATTTTCTGCATGATTCCTTGGGTACTTGATGGCATATATGCTCCATTTGGTCCTTTTTATTTTGATGGAAAAAAAATTTTAAAAAACATTTTAAAAATATTAAATAGGTCCCTGGAAGAGCGATTTGAACGAAAGATGAGAACGACATTTCAGTTACAGGATTGGTATTTCGACTGTGAGCCAGATTGTTCGAAATGTATGCTGCGCAATATGGACGGTCATGAAGCCGGAATGCCTTCCTGCACAAAAAAAAGAAACGTGGGAAAAACATTGCTTCAAATTATGAAGAAAAGGCTAATTTTTCCCCAACTGTTTTGGGTGCAGTGGATGGAAGCATATTCGGATAACCAATCCAAGTGGATCTATGTTTTTCAATTACAAGGGTTTTTTTTTCTATATAGTGTTAGATGGCTGTTGCCGATTCGAACTATAAATTTATTTATGTTGACATTGGAGCTATGGGAAGGATTGCGATTCGAAAATTTTTTAAAGAGTGTTCTTTGTGGAAATCTACTAAATAATAACCACCAAGATCTGCCCAATGATAAGTGCCTTCAGGAACATCAACAACATCTGAAGAAAGTTCCATATTTCTTTTAGGCGGATGAAGCATTCGCGCATCCACAAACGATTGCTCCGTCCTTTTGTGGCAATCAACTTGACGCTGAAGCAAAAGAATATTCAATTACCGCTGTGGCAGCTCGAAGATATGTGGAATGCCACAGTTGGTATTTTAAAAGTAATAAGTGGAGGATTCATTTCACCGGCCAATTAAATGTAAAAACCAGAATTCGACGGTAGTTGACATAGTGAAGGCGTGTGTAGTCCTACACAATTTGTAAAAGCCCGAGATGGGTTATATGATAGAGGACAACGCTCCACATTTCCTGGGCTTTCAGGACCTACCGAGTAAAAGAAAGGCCGTTAATTGGACGATCGACAGCGCCACACCATCAGAAACTAAAAAAAGAATTAGCCGATTATTTTTTGACAGAGGCTGGGATCCGAGTCAGTGCAAATGTCTCAAAAATATATCTTTAGTTTCTACCTGGGGAGCAATGCAAGTCGAATAGGGTCTTATCTATTGAGAAGGAATATGATATATTGATATATCATACATTTAAAAGTATTTTTTAAAATAATTTTCATCAGTTTTAAAAAACTTTAGGCATAATTAAATATTTTCATTTATAATTTTTTATTTACAAAATGTACTAACCCAAAAACACTGTATTTTATTACGTTTGGTATTAATTTGACGCGCATGCAGAGAGGCGAGTCTTAAAAGTTTTCCCACAATGTAAGCAACATAAGGCGAACAGTTGAGATCGTTCTGAAAATCGGAACTACACACACAACACACAACGCGTGTTCACGCAGTGTTCGCATGCCGACTCGTCATAGGCAAGTTGTGATCCTTTTGAGCATGGGCTTCAAATTTCAATGTTATTCCCTTCCTTCCCATACCTTCGCTTGTTTATTACCAATATAATAAATAATCGCACCGTATCGTCTTCTGCTTTTTCATTTAATTTATTTAGCCTAATAAAATAATATCCTGACCAGACTCTACTCATTTTAACAGCTTCAAAAATAATTATTTCAATGTACTTATTTTCATTATTAGTTGGTGTTAATTATTAAGATTATTATGTTGCTTGTCCATATTTTTGTATTTGATATTTTTATGCATGTCATGTATTATATTTTGATTTGATACTCTGAAAACAATTTCTTTAATTGTTTTCTATATATTTTTAATAACAAATCAATAATGGTGTAACATGGTTGTTGTAACAAAAACTCCTAGTACAACCCGTAAATTACATCATATTTGGAGTCCAATACAATGTGTAATATGACTTGAATCAAGGATTGAAAAAAAAAATTTCTTCTCATATAATTCTTTCATAAGTACCACAGATTTTTAGTAAAATTGCGTAAATTTCTTAATAAAATACAATTTTTTATTTTGTTTTCTTTATGAATTGACTAAATTAAATTAAATTTTTATAATAATTGCAAAAAATTATCAAAAAAAAAAAATCACCTTCTTAATCAAATTTCTCGAAAACTATAGGGTCATATATAAAGAAAATTATTCTAAAAATCGACTCCAAATATGATGTAGATTCACTGGTTTCCCGCTTGTACATCGAGTATTGTCATCACAGTTATTATATATGTTATTTTATTATATAATGTATCAGTAGGTATGTACCTATGTATTTTTTTGTATAAAATGTACCTATGTAATTTTATGTCTTTATTGTTGATGTCTCATCAGTGAATAGTAGGTACTATCATTTTAGCATACTTATTTTTTTATATTCTTATATTTTAACCCCTTGCAAAAAATTGTTTATGTAAATAATGAAATAAATAAAGTTGCTAGTGTATTGAATAAATAAAGAAGGTTGTTACCTAACTAAATAGGTTTTTTTTGTTTCGTGTTCAAGTTACGAACGCTGGGGTTTGTCTTCACACAGAATTTTCCGCCAAGCACTTTTTTGTTAATACTCTATCCTTGTATATATCAAGGGTTTTTATCCCACAGGGACTGGTCTCGAATCCATTAAATGTATTAGTAAATCTACATTTATTTTTACTTCCATTGTGAACATCACCCATCACCTAAGGCACCACTATAATACAACTTGACGTAACGAAGACAACCGTTAAAGAAAAATAGGTAAGTATTTGATAATTTTTATCTGTTTCGGTTTTTTCATTGGTCGCTTTTTTGCAAATTTTAAATCTGACCAAATAGAGCTAATGCGTGAGCTTTTGCGTGATGAAATTCTTGCTCACAAAAAAAGCTTTTGTCAATAAATGGGTACTAAAACTGTTTACACATAATAATAATGCAACCCTTTTTAATTGCGCTGGTCATTATTTAACTGATCTTAAAGATTTTTTGTTCCTTTATGGACCAAAGGCCACGTGCACTGAGTTTTATAATAATAATAATATGTATTAAATTATGTACGTATATAAACAGAATGCTCCGAAATTCATTATTTTTAATATAAGGCACCAGTTCTCAGCGTGGCGCGGCGGGCGACCGCGTCCGTCCGCGTCCTGGACGTTCCTTGATGACAATATGTGGGCAGTTTACGTCAGAGAACTACGGGAACGTAGACCTGCCTATGGGAGGATGCATGGGAATTACTGGCGATCGCTTTCGCTTGGTGGCTAGCTTGTGGAATTCATATGCTCCGCATAGGGTGCGGATATAGAATGATGATGATGAAACATTATTATTAATTTGTTACTACTATTTTATTTTATTTTACTGGATTTACGCCTGATGTACTATAATACCTATATATTATTAACATATATTCATACATGCAACTGTACTATAATAAATATTAATAAAATATATATTATGATGTGTGTACTATAAAACTGTACTGATGTAGATGCTATGTACTGATGAATATTTATATAATATCTGAAAAGAATATATGATGCGACTCGCAATCATGCGAGTGTGCCTGGGGTTTAGAATTTGTGAAAGGCCAAGAAAGACATGGCATGATCAAGTAAAAACAAGTGCTTGAAAGTGGGTATGTAAGAAGTCAGAATAATCGACGTGCGTGCAATGAGAAGATGTATGCATGTGGAGAAACCAAAAGAAGTACCTATGCCAGGACATGAGTGGTGCGGCGCTCTATCTTCTCTGCCTACCCTTCGGAAAAATGGCGTGATGGTTAGTTAGTAAGTTAGTGTTCTTTATTTGATTGCCGATGAGATACAAAAAAATCTACGGTATTTTTTTTCAAATCCTGGGTGGTTTGTGATATCTTGATTATTGTGATAATCCCTTTTGTTGGTGGGCCTCCTGGCTGGTATTATGCATCGTGTTTCCGGAGTTCTGCGCATACGTTTTGTACTGAATTCGTATGCGCAGAACTCCGGAAACGAGATCCATAATACCTCGGCTGGCATGTTTAGGAGGTTAATTAAACGTAATTTAAAATGCCTATTGTTGATTTGGGTCGTTACGCGAAAAATCTTATTTTCGATTTTCAAAATAGAAAGTTTTGAAAAGTTAAAGATAAAATATTGAAATTCAAAACACCTTTGTTCCTACCACAAATCAACGAACTACCTTTAGCATGCGCTGGACGCCTGGCTGGACACATCGACACATCATGCATGAGACAGGGGCGCAGCTCTTTCCACTAAAATTTAATTAGTAGCGGATATAGGAGTGTGCGCAAAATGAAAGTTCTCCAGATACACCCATGTAAAGATCACGTGATGGTGTGTGGTGTCGTGTGTGTGTGGATTCGTTCGAAATTCGGTCAGGGCGTCTAGTCAGGGTGTTGGTTTTTGTACTCGGCTTGATAATTCTAAAATAATACTGGTCTGCAAAAATACTTTTCTTCACATGATTATGAAGTTTGATTTTTTAGATAAGATATTTCTAATCAGAGTTAAGGCAGAAAAAATAATGCGCATAATTTTTTTTGGTAATTTAATTGGGTTTTGGGTGCATAGGTCACTGCATTGATACCAAAGTGCAGCTAAATATTGATTAAATTTGTTACATGGAAAGCAAGACGATCAATCTAACGCTTCCGCGCCAATCTTCACATATGAAATATTTTAATGTGAAAAACAAGTTCAAATAATATATTTAATTATTTTGTAAAAATCACATAGGTACGAATAAACATTAAAATTTTTATTTCATATAGGTATAAAACAAAGTTGTTTTAAATAATAATAGTAATAATAATAATAATAAATTAATTTGATTTATATTTTGTATTGACATTACTTGGTGGAATTCCATGATTAAATTATTTTAATATAACTAATTAAAGTTAAATAAAAATACTTGGTACACTTCCACTTTTAAGTGGAAAAAAGTGATTAAAAGTGGAAGTGTACCCAAGTATTTTTATTTAACTTTAAATTAGTTATATTAAAATAATTTTAATAATAATAATGTTTATTCCAGCTTGACTAAGTGGTGGGTGCAATACTTAGTCAAAATTTATAATATAAATATTGTTAAAAGCATATGTCCTATTATTGGTTGGGGTTAAGCGGTTACATGTAATATAACCTACGCTTGGCTGGGTTAAGTGGCCCACTTAGGACATGAGTTTTTTAAACTGAAATGAATACGGAAATCTCGGCGTTCACAGTGTTAAATGATTTTTCATTGGCTGGATTAAGTGGCCATTTGAACCAGTCAAAACAAAAAAAGGCATTTATGATGCGTACATGGCGCTTGGACTGGCACTGAAGCGTAAGACTGACCATTCTGACTTCATGTAAAAATCACTTGCACTTCACTGCACTTGGTGTACCAATGTAGTGTCCTTTGCACCACCAGGTGGCAGATACGGGAAGGTAATTGTTGTTTACCTTATATTTGCACCACCCAGGCGCAGATAGGAGAAGATAATAGTAGTTACCTTTATGGTAGTGGCCACTTAACCCAGCCTATGACTGGTTATAAGCTTTTTAAACCCCTTGATATCCATGTTCCTTTTTAAAGATTTAATTAAAGAAGAAGAAGAAGAGCGAATAACGTTTTAAGGAACGGGAAAGTTCCATGGTTCCCATCACTAATGAACCTACTTTTTGTATGGAAAGTCACGTGACTTTGTCCTTCCCGTGTGAAAAGATATCTCCGGTTTTTTTACCCGAAAACCGGTCCGATCCGTCTGTAAAGGCACTTATAATAGGTTATGAAATTTATACAGTAGGTTAATATAGGTTGGGTTCAATTAAATAATTTAAAATCAAATAGCTATTTAAAAATGAAATAAATACAGTAGGTTAAGATTGGTTGGGTTCAATGAAATAATTTTAAATCAAATAGCTATTTAAAAACGAATTTTATACAGTAGGTTAAGATAGGTTGGGTTCAATGAAATAATTTTAAATCAAATAGCTATTTTAAAAACGAAATTTTATACAGTAGGTTAGATTTTAAATCCAACCAATCACAGCTTTGCCCATTTCTATGCTGTACCTCTATAATCCAGAGAGTAAAAAACTTTTATGGAATTTTAACATCTCGACTTTGCTTTGTGAAGTATCCCCCATTTTAGATATCGACCAGATGCGTTATTGCATGGTCTTATTTTTTAAATAATTTATTTTGTTAAAGGAGATAAATAATTATTTTAAAAAAATAAGACAACACAAACATGAAACAATCGTTGCTCTAATGTTAATTACAGGGGATGGTAAATCACGGAATACATTTGTATACAGTACAATCCAATAATTTAAAATTTAGATTTTACATGACATCACCGGGCTGGTGTTGGCGTAAACCTCTCCAAGCATCAAGTGGCAACTGGCTCAGTTTTTTCCGTTTATCTTATGTAATGCAAACAATAGAAATGAAAAAAATGGACTTTGAAAGGAAATCATATCGTCACTTAGCTAACAACACCGCACAAGTCGAAAATAAACATTTTTCACTAGTTATTGTTATTGGATAGACAATTTTTTGCATACGTCGATCTACCACAAAGAGATTAAATGTAGTGAAATAAAATATTTTTCCATAATACATCCCTCATTAAAACTTAATGCCCACTTTATACAGGACAGTTTACTGTGCAGTTTCTTGTTCAGAAAACTACACAGATTCTTGTACCATTTGAATACCGTGTGAAAATTTTTACCTTACCTTTACACGGCACAGTTTAACTGTCTGTAGGCATGGCGCAGAACGCGACAGTCGACCATACAATAACACAGTCGGACTGCCACCATATAATGTTGCCATAGCTAAAATATCTCTATTGTCGCCTATCTTATTGATTTTTTGCATATCTATCGATCTTGTGGATATTTTCGATCGAAATCCACTGTAAATGTACAACTGATTTACCGATTTGGTCTGTCCATTTAATTTTAATGCATTTATTTTATGCAATTATAAGCGCAGATAATTCAAACATACTATGAATAACTTTAGGAACTTCTTTCCGATTTTTACAATTTGGCGAACATTAGTCAACTGTCAATAACTAGTCGTTATTCGATATTTTGAATTTCGATCTAGGATTTCAATTCATATTATTTTATTTACATTATATTCATATTCCCCATAGTAAAAAGTTTATCAAAGTTTATTTGTAATATTTACCGATTACTATTGAATAATATACGTATTATAACTGTCGTAATCGCCGGGCGTGAAACTGTGTGAAAAAAAGGTGGAATTTGCGACAGTGAGAATTGACTGCACACGTTTTTCATCCGGGTTTT